>JAOUQV010000023.1:7408233-7418758 GCA_028565295.1 Aspidoras spilotus | reverse complement strand
GTCATTCCCAAGACGAATTGACGCTGTATTGGCCGCAAAAGGAGACCCTACACCATACTAATAAATTATTGTGGTCTTAAACCAGGTGTTTCAGTTTCATTGTCTAACCCGTGTACATCCACTCACTAGCGACTTTATTAGGTACATTTGCTTGATAGCACAAATATCTTATCAACCAAACACATGGCCGGAACTCAATGCATTTAGTCATGTAGAGGTGGTCAGAACAACTTGCTGAAGCACAAACCGAGCAAATGTGAATTAAGTGACTTTGACTGTAGCATAACCAGACCGGTTGGTTCTGAGTGTTGCAGAAACTGCTGATGTACTGGGATGTACAGTGACAGGCGGTTGATGTGGATGCCTTGGTTATGTGAGAGGTTAGAGGTTAATACGCAGACTTATTTTAGATAATATAAAGGCTATAGTAACTCAAAAAACCACTTGATACAACCAAGGAATGTAGAATACCATTTCTGTTGAAAGTATGAAACTAACAATTAAGGCAGTGAACTGGGTCTAATCTTTTACTAGCAAGGTGTTCCTAATAAAATCCTGATGAGTGTACATTCTGTCATATGTTGTCAAATATTTGTTTGGGGGCTGCACGTGGTGCAGTGGGTAATGGTGCTGCCTCACATCAAAAAGGACCCATTACCCAGTTCAGAGTGTGGTGGCCTGTTCTCTGCGTCAGTTTCCTTTGGCTGCTCCGCTTTCCTTCCACATCCCAAAGACTTGCAAATTGTTGTCACTAAAGGGCCCTTAGTGTGATACTGTGTATAGGTGTGTGGCCCTGTCTACTATAGGATTGTATCTACCTTGTAAATTCAATTGAATTGCTAGTGAAATGTGGTGATTGAGTGATAAGTGAGTGATAGTGAAATTGATATAAATATGGAGATAGTGAAAGATAGTGATTTACTGATAAGTGATAGTGAAAATGATAAGTGATAGTGATCATTATTTAGTGATAAGATATAGTGAGATTAGGTGACACAGTGGTGCAGTGGATAGTGCTCTGAAAAGATCTCAGGTTTGAGCCCTGGGTGGGGCTACTCTAAAGATTTCTGTATGGAGTTTGCATGTTTTCTCCATGTTTGCATGGGTTTTCTCCAGGTACTCTGGTTTCCTCTCGCATTTCAAAGACATGCATGATAGGTTAATTGGTGATAGTGAAAGCGAAAGATACAGTAGTCATTTAGTGATAAGAGATAGTGATTAGTAATAGTTATAGTGATTTATTGATAAGTGATAGTGAAAGTGATAAGGGATAGTGATAGTTAAAGTGATAAGAGAAAGATAGTGATTTAGTTGCCGTTTTTTGTCACACTGTCAGTCAGAGTTATATGTTCCTGGCAACTTAAAGTAGGTAATAAAATGTCTTACATTTTTAACACAAATAAACATAGACGCAAACTTTCCCAGGTGATGGACAGTTGACATTGAAGACAAATGATAATTAAATTATAACTGCAGCATTTTGCAGATATAGATCAATTTTAGAAAACAAAACATTTACAAAAACAGATGAAAGCTTTAAAATGTTTCGCATTACTTGGAATGATTTTATTTTGAAAGGAACCGAGACATTAATTGCACTATTGATTTTCTAGATAGAACATTGTTATTGTTATTGTTGATCATGCCTTTATGAGCGTATTCTTTGAACCACTGCCAGTACAGTACAATTGTTGGAACCATGGTGCTATAGCACGTTAATAAATACCTTCTGACCAATCAGATTAGAGAATTAGAGATCAGCAGCGTAGTATAAACAATTATACAAACCAGATTTTTTTTTTCTCCTCTCATGGAGATTTTGATGGTTGACTTCAGAGCAGTTAAAGCTGTTATTAGAAAATTGGTGGCCATTAAAGTTGTTCACCTGCAGCCACATTATAAACTGCACAAGATATCATGAAGATCGAGCCCTAGCCATGGCCTGGAGCCCTGGCCTCAACCAGATGTGGTTTTAATGAGCCTTTACTAACCATCTAGTAGTGCAACATCATTCGTTTCAAGATTTTTATTCCTAGTTTAATTACTTGCCATGTCTAGTAAATGTTTTAAAAAGGAAATCTGTTGCTGCTTGGTTATTATACTAATGATACAGAACGTGCTGCAGTCGCATAAGACATTTCCTCCTTAGTTTTATAAGTCGAGGCGAGTACTCTAGTGTTTAGTAGCTACAGGAGGACAACTGTCTCTGCATTAAAAATGACAAGTGACTAAAATGACCAGTGAGAAATGCACCCAAAAATGTAAAATGCAATATTGTGTTGTCAGAGACAGCTAAAGAATCTCTAATGTTTACCTAAAGAGTTTGTGAGTGTATAATATGCAGCCTACTTTGGGGTTTTGCTCTCTGTCTAGGGTTATTTCTCTTTTTTGCACCCTGTTCTACAAGCTTCCCTGTGACCCTGACTAGGATTAAGCAGGGATTGATAATGAATGAACGAATGTATTCAGTAAACATCATATCAGTAAACTTCATATCAATACATCCCTTTGCATCTTGAACCAAGCAATAGATACTTTCATTCCCTTTATACTGAAAAAAATATACAGGGGTTTATTGGTTAGCTTTAGCCAGTTAGCATCACATGTGACTCATGAGTGTGTATAGCAAAACGCTGCTACTAACTTGAATGGGCCATTTTGTTTTGTTTGCAAAACAAAAAATTAAGATAAATACGAAAGATTTTGAATCATAGACAGTCGTAGATTATTCAGTCGGTGGAACATTGGGCAGCTCTCGGGTAGCGCAGTGAGTAGCACTGTCGTCTCACAGCAAGATGGAAATTCTTCCTGCATTCCAAAGACATGCATGCTAGGTTAAAATGACTCTTAGCACGCTGATGTGTGTAACTGTGTGCCCTATGATGCAGTTGCTCCCTGTCAAGGGTTGTTTAAGGCTTTGCACCCAGAGCTTCCAAACGAGCACCGGCTGGCCCGGGACCCCGTGTGGATTAAGAGGAAGAAAATGAATGAATGGATGAATAATCTGGTCAATTTTAATGAGCAGATTTTACAGTTCATCCGGAGATTTTGATTGTTGCGCTTACTTCTTTTTTTATATGGAATGGGGTCTGTTATGTAATATGTTGAATGTATTACTGACTTTCAAATTATGAATACAGAAAATAATAATTATTATTATTATTTCGGTTTAGGCACTCAGACACTCCTAGGCACTCAGTCAGACACACTTTTATTCACATTCCTCGAACACACTTATACCCTGGGGAGATGATTTCACGTGTGTCATCTTAATGCGTTTATGCTGCTGAGACTTTCAGAGTTTTTCCTTTCATAACCTCAGATTTATATTATATTCTAATAACACCCCCCCACTTTCCCCCACTCTTCTATGAGCTTGTTAACTTTTTTTTTACTGTCAGTGAGAGGAAGGCGTGTCATTGCAGCATCGACAACAAGATGGCAGTGTACACTAAGTCATATTCCCTGGAGGATTTGCTCATGGAAGATAAACATAGCTCAGAAAAAGGATGGGACTCGGCATGGAGCTGAGACTTATATCCCTGCTGTATAGAGCAAGTGAAGAAGCATTTGCAAGTGTTTTGATGGAACTTGTGTGTGTATGTGTGTGTGTTTGAGACTTTCTACTTACATTGAAGATTGAATATATAGCATTGAGAAAATGAGCGTGTGTGTGTGCGTGTTTGTGTTTGAGAATGTTCATCTCACAGCGTAGTTTGAATGTATAGGGTTGATAAAGTGTGTGTGTGTGTCTGTGTGTGCGAGTTTGACAATTTTCTTCTTATGTTGTAGTTTGAATGTATAGAGTTAAGAAAGGGAGTGTGTGTGTATGTATGTGTGTGCTTGAGAATTTAGCTCTTACATTGTATATTGAATGTATAGGGTTGAGAAAGTGAGTGTGTGTGTGTGTGCTTAAGAATTTTTCTCTTACATTGTAGATTGAATGTATAGGGTTGAGAAAGTGAGTGTGTGTGTGTGTCTGTTTGTGTGCGTGTTTGAGAATTTTCTTCTTATGTTGTAGTTTGAATGTATAGAGTTGAGAAAGTGAGAGTGTGTGTGTGTGTTTAAGAATTTTTATCTTACATTGTAGATTGAATGTATAGGGTTGAAAAAGTGAGTGTGTGTGTGTCTGTGTGTGTGCCTGTTTGAGAATTTTCTTCTTACATTGAAGATTGAATGTATAGGGTTGAAAAAGTGAGTGTATGTGTGTCTGTGTGTGTGCCTGTTTGAGAATTTTCTTCTTACATTGAAGATTGAATGTATAGGGTTGAGAAATTGAGTGTGTGTGTGTGTTTGAGAATTTTCTTCTTACATTGAAGATTGAATGTATAGGGTTGAGAAATTGAGTGTGTGTGTGTGTGTTTAAGAATTTTCTTCTTTCATTGTAGATTGAATGTATAGGGTTAATAAAGTATGTGTGTGTGTGTGTTTGAGAATTTTCTTTTTACGTAGTAGTTTGAATGTATAGGGTTGATAAAGTATGTGTGTGTGTGTTTGAGAATTTTCTTTTCACGTTGTAGTTTAAATGTATATGGATAATAAAGTTTGTGTGTGAGTTTAAGAATTTTCTTCTTACATTGTAGTTTGAATGTATAGGGTTAATAAAGTATGCGTGTGTGTGTTTAAGAATTTTCTTCTTACGTTGTAGTTTGAATGTATAGGGTTGAGAAAGTGAGTGTGTGTGTGTGTGTGTATTTGAGAATTTTCTTCTTACATTGTAGTTTGAATGTATAGGGTTGAGTAAGTGAGAGTGTGTGTGTGGGGGTAGTGACAGTCGAGTAAGATATGGTGAAGTTCACTTGCAGACCATCCTGTCTGCATATGAGTGTGTGTTTGTGTGTTCAGCTGGAGTTTTTTGCCTCAGGCTTCTTGGCCTGTTCCTGCATTACATCCTCCAACTAAGATTTCTAATTACAAACTGACTTCTTTTGTTTTTGTTGTCTGATTGCTGCTTGACGTTTGTAATTCCCTGGCTTTGGCATTGAGACGAACTTATTATAGCTTTACCCTTCCTACTTACAAAAAAAACACACACACACACACACAAAACAGAGGCAAATTAGCTGCAATCTAACATTATTCCTGTTTATGTTTCCTTATCATGGATTTGAATTTTCATCTGTAAAGCTGTGTATTGCCTGAGTGAGTGTAAGAATGTGCGTGGATTATATTTATGCAGTAACTTGTGTGTGTGTGTGTGTGTGTGTGTGCTATATGTCTGTGTGTGAGCAGAGCATCTGTCTGGCACAGCTATTAGAACTCATTTTGGTCGGGGAAGAAATAATCACCTCTTTGGAATATAAAATTAGCAAAGCAGCCAGTGATTATTCCTCTATTGCCAAGCTTTATTACACAACTCCAGCGTTTAGTGCAGATTATTACAATTACACACGCACCATAAACACAGCCGTCAGAGATGGTGGGGTTTCTCTTTATTGTGTTAATAGAGAACACTCTGTGAGTTTATCTGTAGGTTTTAACATGTCACCTATAACTTGTTTTTGTATTCGAAATTATAATATGGCACAAGCTGGACAAACCAAATTGAAATCAATCAATAGCATCAAACAAATGAATATTCACAGCTAATCTTGTAAATATTGTTCTTTTTATTTATTTGTATTTTTTTTTTTATTTGAACTAATGGGTGGCACTGTGACGCAGTGGGTAGTGCTTTCACCTAACAGCAAGAATGACCAGGGTTTAACCTCCCTGGTGGGACAATTTGGGAAATTTCTGTGTGAAGTTTTAATGTTTTCGACCTGTTTGCGCAGGTTTTTTGTGGGTACTCCGGTTTCCTCCAGCATGCCAAAGATGTGGATAGGTTAATTGGTGTCTCTAAATAGTTTTATAGTGTGTTAATAGTGTGTTAATGTGTTTGTTATTGTGTTTGTCTGTGTGTGCTTCCTATAATGGATTGGCACCCTGTCTAGTGTTGTTCCTGCCTTTGTGCCTAGAGGTGCTGAGTGGGCATTAAATGGGTACCAGCTGGTCTGCAACCCCATGTGGAATAAGAGAAAGAAAATGAATGAATGAATGAATGAATAAATGAATGAATGAATAATTTGAAGAATATTTCAGATATTTGTCCATGAAGCTGCAAATTAGGTAAAGAAACAACATGAGATATTATATAAAATGTATAAATGTATAAATGTATTAATGTATTAATTGCTAAATGTATTAATTGCTAAATATTACATTGTTATTACATTGTAGCTGATATAAACAGCACTGGAGATGCCTTTCATAAGCAATGGTGCTTGGCTTTAAATCAAGGGTGTGTAGTCCCTGGGGGGTTGCAATAGTAATTTTGTTCTTGGTGTATTTTATTTTTAAACTACTTTTAAACTATTACTTTAAATGTAAGCCCTGCTGAATAGCTCAGTGTTCTTTTGGGTGATTTTACTATAGGGGAGGGGTCATAATGGACCAATAAGTTTGAGGCACTTTTATGATGTGAGTAAAAACTTTAATAGTATTTTAGTGTGATCTCCTCAGAGTTGCCAGGTTTTCGTGCCAAATTGGTCTTTTAAAAAATCCAGTCACTGGTCAATATTCAGAGGTTTTATTCGGGTTGTTGTTTTTTTGGGCTACTTTCTAAATTTACCAAGGCTGCTTAATAACTTTAAGATAGTGGGTGATGACTTGGATATCACTGCAGATATCTACTCAGTACTTACTGAGGAAGACGAGAAAGAGCATACATAGGTTTAGAAGAAAAAAGTCTGTAAATAGTTCTTGATGAAAACTGAAATAAAAATGAATCTGTAGAGCAAGGCAGTAAAATAAACTATTTGAGATAGACAAGCCCTTAATATCACGTCAAAAGTGAAGACGACAATGAAAAATGGCTGACAGTTGAAATTATGTACAAGTTTTAGCTTCATTGGCTTTGAAGAAACAATAGAAATAACTTCCCAGAAGTTGATAATAATTTGTGTAATTTCTGAAATTCTAATCAGAAGTTACTGGGTAATGGAAACAGAATGTTAAACAGACTAAAAGGATTAGAGGAGAGAAGAGAGTTCAGGATCGGGACAAGAACTAAACTGAGTTAATAAAAGCACAATTCAGTTCTTATATTTTACTAATTGCATTAATATTAAATATTCTTAACTAGGATCTAAAATTATTATAAAATAATAACTAATATTACAACATTATTAATAACCTTATGATAAATATCAATACTAATAATACAACTCTCATAAACAAATTTCTTTGAAAATAGTTAAATAGAATAAAAAATAAAATTAAAAACGTACGATTAATAGAAGTTTTAAAAGTTTTTACACTCATACTGGTTTTACATTTATATTCTGTTTACTTCAAACGTGTGTGATAGACATATATTTTGGGATAGTTTTTAGATTCCAAAGGATGGCTTTTAAAAATTCTTTAGGCTTGATATTTACTTTGAACCTGGCAACCCTGGGTCTACTTAAAGCAGCACTTACAACCTTCCGATGATGTTGGTTGCTTGTGTGGAAGGGGGTTGGGTGGTAGTGAAATATTTTTATATTTGAAAAGGGGTCCCACTGTAAAAAAGGTTAAGAACCCCTGCTTTAAATCAACCTGCAGTTATTAACATGTTTCCTATACATTTTCAGCTACATAGTGCATTGATGTATACTTATAGTCTCTGTGTAAGCTGTTACCATAGAAACTATATTGCACTAGGGAATAATATATAGTATAGTATAGTAATATATAGTATATATATTACTATACTATACTATATATTATTCCCTAGTGCAATATAGTATAGTATAGTAATATATAGTATATATAAAGAATTATCCCGAAAGTCCTAGGCACGAAGTATTAATTTTAGTACAAATTTTGCTAGGGAATTTTATTTTGATAAAATCTGCCTTAATTATTAAGAAATGATTTTATATTTACAATGTATAAACATTACTTTTCACAATTTTTAAGAAGATAAAATAAAATGTAAGCAGGTCAGTAAAGAACATTCCAAAATAAACTACACATTCAGAGACAAAAACAACAATGAATGCTTCTGGATTTTGCTGCACAAAAGAATCAATTGTGACAGTCAAATGTCACCAGGAAAACTTTGGCAGATTCTCCAAATTAAGCTGTAAAAATTATACAGATACTAATATACAAGGTCCAATTGTAATTGAAATACTCTGCTCTTACTGGTGCAATGTGCAATTAATGAAGATTGGCCACCAGGCTTGTCCAATTTAGCCATGAAACCTCCCACACTAAAATGACAGGTGTTTCAGTTTCATTGTCTAGCCTCTATATTGTTGGTGATAATCGAATATCAATGATTGCACACGTTCACACCAATACAAACAACTAATATCTTCTAAAAATGATGAAATGACCCCAAATCTGACATACTGTCTTATATTTAATACATTGGTCTAGCTGCCTTAGTATGTAAAACTGTAATATATCATGGTAATAATTACGTAAGCCTTTGCTCCTCTGCAAGCTTGCTATTAAGAGGCTTTCTGAGATCATGGTCTTGCGCTGGAAATGATGTCACTAAGTACAGACCGGAACAATGTTATCATAACAGACATCGGAGAAATCTTTCAGCGGATCAGAGGCAGCTCTCACTGCAGTGCTACCTTTTAAACAGTCAGTAAAATATGCTGTAGGGAAAATGGTGCATGTGGTGATGTCATAATGTGTGTGAGAGAGAGAAAGAGAGAGAGAGAGAGAGAGAGTTAGAGATAGATATTGCCGTTCACAGATGGTAGCATTTGCTTCTTTGTGACCAATTTAACTACCCACCATATTAAGCTTGACTGTAACTGGTTCACATACATATGAGGGTGTAGGCTGTAAAAGTGAAGGGCAGAGGGAAGAAAAATGTCTTTAGCCCGTCTAATAGCATCATTCATGGCCTTGTTGAACTTCAGTCTATTACTGCTTTCATCCTTATGGTGTAACCAGTATATCAGTAAGGAGTAACATGACCATGCCTGCTGTTATTGCAAAAGAATCCATGACGGGTTGCAGTGATGATGCCTGGCATGAAGTGGGATTACAATTACTACACTAAAGCTAATTAATTTACATTATACTGTACATTATACCACATAGGTATTATAGGGAGATCATATATTTATTTTATTAATGCATCTTCTACCATGTTGTTAATAACAGCTCATTCACTTTTATGTCAAGTACACTACAGCACACAGTTTCATTTCACAGTTTAATCTGATTCACAAATGTGAACTATATTTTGCAAAGGCTTTTGTAATTTAAATCATATTTACATTATTATAAATTATAATAATAAGAATTATAATAATAATTGTGAGGTTTCCATCAGCATTGGCAACATTGCGCCAGCTAGGCCACCCAGCCACATGCTAGAAAGACGGAAGAGTGCTGACCGGAGCACATTATTATTATTTTCACTGCTTGCCTTCAATGTAAATCTTCTTCTTTAAGAAAGCCTGTGGGATTTTAATTATATTTAAATCAAGTGACCAATGGTTGCAAATCATCATTCTGTCAACTTTGAACCTTTTCCTGGTCACTACTTTGTGAACATGGTGCATGGAATGGACAGTGGATCAGTATTCTGGTCATTGTAAATGATGCAGGATTCTTCTGGTAACACAGTTTGAGAATAGTGGGCTCCAGAAACTGGCAGTAATTAACTATCTAACCACAGCTCCACCCATCACATCCTGTTTCACTCTCATCTCATCCACCCAACAAGTCTTTGAAATACTGTCTTCACATATTGTTTTGCCCATTTTTAATGACTGTTGCTTGTGTATTTTATTTATTAGAAGCTGGTTTTCTTTCTTTCTGACCGTGCCAATCATTGTGTGAGTCCAGGAAGGTTGTGGTTCTGGAAGACGGCACTGAATACTTCCTGCTTAATTCTTTCCAAGCTTTTTTTGCATTTCATTGGAGAGTCCCTTGATTGTGTAGTTATAATAACTCAACATCTTTGCAATATTTCTACTTAATTATCATGTTAGGTCTTATTATGCCCACTTTGCCCATCAAAGGGCTGGCTATGCACACCTGAAGTTTTTTTGCTCATTTCAGGCCAATTACAAGGGCTGCCCACCAGCCGGTGCCCACTCTGGGCTTAAGGGCAGGAACAACTTTAGAGAGGGCGCCAAACCATTTAAGGGCGCATAGCACAAATACACACTAGCATGCATATCTTTGGAATGCTGGAGGAAACCGGAATACCTAGAGAAAACCGTGCACATGCGAACTCCACACAGAAATCTTTCTCGGTCACCACACCTGGGGATCGAACCTTGGTCTGGTAGTGCTGTGAGGTGACAGCACTACCACTGCACCACCATGCTGCCCAAAATTTATTTCATGTCATTACATAAATGTAGTAATTATGAGGATTGGGGCAGTCGTAGGCTTGTGGTTAAGGAACAGCCTTGCGACCGGAAGGTCTCTGATTTGATTCCAAGTACAAGTCATGGCTGAAGTGCCCTTGGGCAAGGCACCTAACCCCCAGTTGCTCCCCGGGCGCTGTGCTGGCTGCTCA
>JAOUQV010000023.1:7226566-7243662 GCA_028565295.1 Aspidoras spilotus | reverse complement strand
TTGTCCAATTTAGCCATGAAACCTCCCACACTAAAATGACAGGTGTTCCAGTTTCATTGTCTAACCCCTGTATATATCTTGTGTATAAGATGTGAAACTTGTGTTCCAGTCATTAACATGGCCATCAATGTCAAAGATGACGTTAATCAACTGATAAACAAACAACAATAGTCTTCAGTAAACTTTTTAACAGTGATGCAGCCGCTCTTTTAATTTAATCCATTGCAATGTGACATTCACTCGCCAAACTGAGCATGAAGACGGTTGATGGGATAAGAAAAGAATAATAATCAGAAGAATATGAGGGTCTCTGCTCTAGGCAGTTTATATGGGAACTTTACTGCTTTGTTAGTTTTATAAAGCAACGTTGGGTTGGTGAATTGTACGTGCTGGATATTTTCTTTGTCCTATGTTAGAAAGTATTGGTTTAATAGCTAATGTTTGAACCTTTTGTCATGCACCATCTCCTTTCAAGTTAATACCAGACAGAATTGTACCGAGCAGTTCCTTCTCATTATAAACAACACAATAAGGATTTTTATTATTCAGCTCCGATGGCATGTATATACAGATCCTGATTGGGTTACTGGAGGTGAAGTAATCTCTGTGGGGACATAACAGGCTCAAGGGGTTAACAAGGTGGCGGGTTGAGGTGTTGCAAGGTGTGAAGACCTGTCGTGTGTTCTGAGGGTTGTGTGTGGGTGTCTGTGTGTGTGAATTTTTGTCTGGAGTGGGGAGTCAAAAACGATGGAACTGCTCTTCTCTAGTTTTGTCATGGGAGGCTAGTTTTGGGAGTAAGGTCTGGGGGTCGTTGGATTAGTGTGTGTATGTGAATCAGAGCGAGGGCGAGGCCGGGTCACAGCTTAGTTGGGAAAAGGGGGCTGTAATGGCTGACAGAGCAGTGTCTGCAAAATAAACATAGTCAGATAAGCAGTGCTTGACAAGGCCGCCAGCTGCAACATGCTAATCTCGTTTACATTTCTCTCCAACTGAACTGTCTTTTTTTTTTAAATCTTATCTCCAGAACCTACTTTTCCATTTCATTCCTTAGGAACCTCATTTTCTTCAAAATCATACCTAGTCTTTTTATATTGTCTAGTAAACCCATAGTTCCTAATAAAAACCAGGACAAATGCATCATAAACAAATTTTCTGACCCTCATTTCTGAGATGCATCTCTAATTAAACTTGCTATGTCTGTGGACAAAGTCTCTTAATGAAGAGAGAAAACATGAGAGATGAGAGCGTCTCTGTCTCAATAACAGGACTGATGGTGGAGGGGGTCGATGAGGTCACCAGTGTGATCAGTCACCTCTCTAGGTCAGCAGCAGAGGCGCGTCGCCATGTAGCCAAGTCGCCTAATTGCTTGTTTCTGTCTTTCTCTATTTCTTTCTTCCTCTCTCTCTCTTTCTCTCTCTCTCTTTCTCTCTTTCTCTGTTTTGCTCGTTCTCTTAGAAATGCTGTAACTGGGTGTCAAGTCCTGAGCCGTTGGATACCCCAGTGGACTCATCGCTCCCTGACTGTTGCCGTCTCTCAGCAGGTATGGGTCACAACTGTTCACATTTCTCCATCACTTTCCATATTTACAGTGAAGCACACAGTTCAACAGACTACTACACTGGTTTAATTCATTTAAAACTCACTCATTTTTAATGTGGTAAGTTTCTATTATTAATGTATTTCAGGACATGTCTTTCCTTATATATCCTTTATCCTTAGGTACTAGGATTAGAGATTTGTCAAATAACTGCCCTTTTATACCCCAATCATGGTGTTTTACACAAATTTGTCAGTTTCAGATTTAACACTTGAATATGTTTATAAGAACATGGCATAATGAAGGGCCTCTCGTACTGTGGGTTGATTAATCTTCCTCCCCACAGTCATCACTACAGTATACGGTGTCATTTTACTGCCATTTATGATGATGAAATTCGGTTCCCTGAGCTCTGTGATGAAACGCATACTCACACTCACCATGCTTGTTCCCTTGAACCGGGCCAGAGCACAATTGTCCCCTCCTCCCCACACCGATGGACTCCACTTATAGTTGTAATAAGGGAAATAGGATGAATTCACTTTTGTCATCACAGTGTGACTGTTTATGAAGTGGATTTACACCAGGATTACTCCCGATGGAGTAAACAGTTTTTACTCCCACAGTCCAAAGATGTCCAAATTGGAAATGATATATTGTTATTGATTTGTGATTAGATATTTAACCTTGTGTATAGATATATGACCTTGTGTATAGATATATGACCTTGTGTATAGGTATATGACCTTGTGTATAGATATATGACCTTGTGTATNNNCTGATAATTGAACCTTCACACTCTGCTCTTACTGGTGCAATGTGCAATTAATGAAGATTGGCCACCAGGCTTGGTGTTTCAGTTTCATTAGTATATAAACACAGAGGTTAGACAGAGCCTGATCAATTTCAATGTTCAGTTTAAGTATTAGGACTGATACTTCCATACGAAATGATCTAGTCTTATCTTTCTCTTTTTCTTTCTGTAACAACAAAGATTAATGCAGCGTATATTTCAAAAGTATTGCATTTGTTGCGTAATACTCAGTTGTTTAAAATCCATGCTAGACAGACTGTGAACAGGCAGAGTTGCAGTGTATGTGGGTTGTGTTCTAATGGTTCACACAAACATTCAGACACACTCATTACTCTGTGTGTGGTGCTGCCTGATGGTGGTATTCTGTACTTGGATCGATGGAATATAGCCAGGTGGAGAAAAGCATGTCTATTGCACTTAATCATCTGTGAATCTCCTACCATCATACCATGTGTTTGTGATGTGGGTATGGTGTGTCTGCATGTCTGGATGCATACATATGTGTGCCCGACTCTGACATCTCTTTTTCCAGTATCATAAAATGTAGAGCATTCCTCCTCTTACATTTTGTTTATACCATTCCAAGCATCTCATCATTCGAGGGGATTCTTCAGGAGAAGGTCAGTGTGCCTTGGCAGATAGTCTGGCAGAGTTTTATCAGTTCATTCAACCCAGCTGAAATATGTGCGGAAATGCACCATAGCCTGGTAGCACTGGAGAGCCTGACTTACAGTATAAGCTCAGACTTCAAGCAGCCTTCACAAACCACAAACATCCAGCAAGCTGATATTTACACTGGATGATATAGGCTTACCAGTTTATGGCTGTTATGTGTACGTAACTGGTATTTAGGTTTAGTGGATGGCTCGTCTTTCAGACGTTTTCACACAAAAGAGGTAACACTACTCACACAGTTTGCCTCTACTACTCTTATTACTCACTGCTAGACCCGATTTAAAAAGTGTCCTGAAAGTAAACATTGATTAATTGTTACCAAGAGTAAGTTAACATCGACTTACATACTACAGAATACAGACGCTTAAATACCATACTTGCATTTACGATGAACTTTAACAGCAGAATACAATGATGCAGTATTTAGCAAGATTAATCCGTTTTTTTATACAGGGTTCTCCAGAGATGTTTCTTCCTGTTGTTAGATAATGAACAGGTGGTCTTTAAAAATACAATTTTTATCTCATTTGACTCAGAAATGTAATCAGATAGAACAAATAATATTTGTTCTCTGAAAGAAACATTCTGTAATGCGAATGTGTCTAATAAAGACATGTTTGATGAAAACAGTCACATACAATGGCCCAGGGACCACTTGTGTAACATCACTGGTCCATGTCAGTGATGGCATAGAGATCCACTGGGCCATGTTTTTTTACACAATGGAAAGTCATTGGTCCATGCACTGCAGACTCAATAGAATTCAATTAACATTTTTTACTCTCATTTACCACCCATTTGTACCACATGCTATTGACTGCCCAGTTCTACAGACTCAATTAAAGTCAACTGCGGGGGTGATTGACATACCTTCGCACATCCCACCACAGACAACATTCAGGTGCTTGTTTCTGCCCTTGGTCACATTTCCTGAGGAAACGCATTCTCACTCAACTTTGTGACCTCTATTATTTTGTCAGCCTGTTTTCACCGTTTGCATGCATAAGCATATCTGTAAGATCAAAGGAAATATCACTCTTTTCCAACTGGATCTGACACCCATGTTACGAAAGGAAAGTTCAGCAGGACACTGCGGGAAGGTTATCACCATTCTTTTCCATGATGAACTCGTGAAGACATGTCTTGTGACCAGCTTGGAACAATGTTTTTGCTGTCAACCAGGACCGCACATAGGATCAGGCAGATGAAGTACAGTTCTATGTGCACTTCAATGTTAGCCAAATCATGCCAGTGAATCAAATGTTGGTGAAGCTGTTTTCCTTTATTTTACGACATTGGATTATCAGTTATTTTAACCTGACTCCAGCTGTGCCATTTATATAGTTTATATTAAACTCAAATTAAGTATAAACCCTATTTGATAATGATCAAGTGGAAATATTGATTCATATTCATTTAACTTCATATTATTCTAGCATGCAGATATTATATCTTGTCTTTGTTAAGGCTAATCTTCGAAGCATGGAAAAGAAATCAACGATCTTGGATGTTTTCCTGGTCTTGGTCGCATTAGATCCGGAGATTATCCCAGGAACATTGTGCACAAAGAATACACCCTAAATGGGAATGCCAGTCCGTTGCACGGTACCATTCACACCCATGCACACTGGCCAGTTCATCTACCGGCATGCCTTTTGGCAGTGGGAATAAATCGGAAAACCCAGAGGAAATCCACAGACAATGTGAAATTCCACACAGACAGTAACTCAAACTCAGGATTGCACTAGTCACCCTGGAGCTATGAGGCAGCAGTGCTACATTCTGAGTCACCATGCTGCCTCAGAGATTATCAATTTAAATCCTTATGTGGTGCCTAAGTAAGGCAAAACATCTTATTGATTAGGATTTTAGGAATTTGAGGAGTTTTGACTCTCTGTAAGTGGGAAAATCAGGAAATAAGCACATAATATGTATATATATATAACCTGTTAGTGTTACAGTTATGAAGGGGAAAACGGCTGGATCTTGTTGCAGTGGAGAATAAATAGAGATAATTAGGAAAGACCAGTAAAGCATCACGGTGAATATTGCATCATCAGTGAGTTTATCTGCTGTTTATTTTATTTTATTTCTAGATTTCTAGCTTTAGTATTAGCAATGATAGCCCTAATTTAGCAAGATGATTCTGCCATGTATCCCTCTATTTGTACTAACTAAATACGCTCAATACTTTGAGTTAATTAAACATTAAAAAAGAACAGCTCAATATCGGAATAAAATTTGTCCAGCTTTTATCTATTTTGAGATAAATACAAGTAAAATGTTGAGTGTAGATTGGAAATTACAGTAAACAGTGCAAAAGGATGTTGATAGTATGGTTACCATGAACCTACTAGGATCAGAAACTGCCCTGTTGGCTTGTTTTGTTATTAGTGTGTGGTGTGATAATTGATTTGCAGATTTGACTGTGTTAAAGGCTTGAACCTGATATGCAAAACACTTTGTGTGTCATATCTAATAGGTTTATTTCATTTGAATCTGTTACTATAATATGTATATAATATGTATTTGTATTTACTTGTTTTTTTATAACATCATCTTTAGCATCAATGGCCATTTAATGATAGAACCAAGGTCATACTCATGCACAAGTTTCGCTTCTTATTGTAAAAACACACAGGATAAGATCTAACGTATCCTATGCCAATCTATTAAGGCTGTACATAGGGCCCAATTTACTCTCTTGTCACTAAAACTGTACCAAGCCTCTCTAGCAACGTTATTGCATTCTCAGTGCCATCAGCTCCATGTTATCTTTACCATAATAACAGTCATATATCTACACAAAAGTTGAATGTAGTATTATTATTATTATTCCAAGTCAATGACTATTTAGCATTTCTAATTTACCTAGTGTGCATGTCTTTGGACTGTGGGAGGAAACCGGAGTACCCACATAAACATGGAGAGAACAATAATGAAGTCCATTGTACAGTGTATATATTAGATAAACACACATATCACTCAATTTGCCTGTATTCGTACTTGACAGTATTCTCATTCATTTTTAGTTATAACACGTGTTTGCTAAGAAGAAGCTAATCATTTCTCTGACTTACCGCTGTGATGTTACCGTTCACTTTTGTTTGTTTTATGAGCACATACACAGGGGATGCACTAGTTGCCATAAATATTCATACTGACATTGTCTTACAGTGCAATTTCCTTGTGCTATTTATATTTTCCAATATCACTTAGGACATTGATGGTTGTCTTTATGTTGTATTTCTGACTTTCTTCTGTCCTGAGGATCAAACGGCGCATCCTTCACTTTCTGTTCATTTTTGCAAAAATAAAAATACATGGCATGGGATCTAAATGTGTTTGAACTTTTGTCCTGCTCAGGATGACTGGCAGCCCCTGGCCCACTTGGCACTCAGGTTAAAAAGCATTTGTGCTGTTTAATGTGTCATTTCTCGTTTTCATTTTACTTCATACTCCCTTTCTGTCTGTTTCTCTGTTTTTCTTGATCTTTCTCTCTCTCTCTATTTATCTCTCTCTCTCTCTCTGACTAGTGTTTGCTCACACTGTTTTTCATTATTTTTCTCTGATAACTTGTTGTGCTTTTGATTGGATCACTCTCTAGAGAAATAATTCTCCATTTATTAGTGAATTGACACGTTTATTCCAGTAACATGGATTTGTTCCGCTTTTATAGGGAAGATATCACTCCCTTTTGAAGTCTTTCTTTTCTTCGCAGCATGCAACAAAACAATCTTTTCTTCCAGTTGCTGTAAACTTGAGAACGGTCAGTAAGGGACGTGATATTCTCAGTGGCATGTTATTTGAAAACTTTGTGGTTAATTCCGATGCTACTTACTCCAACATTTGTAGTTGTTAGTTGCTGATCCAGGTCGACATATAAGCCGTCTATGATATTTTCCTCCCGCTTCTCTTCTGGAGACAGTGTTTAGACTTCTGTGTAGCTAAGACCTAGGTCTCTTATTTCAAGGCTGGTTACTTTGATCATTCAATCACATTTGATTGGATACAGCTCCATGGCTAGTCTTCTCCTCCTATGTGCTTCTTGTCCCTTGTTGTTTCCTGGCCTTGATAAAGACTAGATCATAGGATCCTCACATTGACCACTGCCTCCTTTCCCCTCTGTACATCATTGTCTGTGAGCCCCCTTGGCTATCTGCAGTGGTTCATTAGAGATGGGCATCAGCACTATATTTCCATTCAAAAGAGGGAACAAGTACGAGGAATCAACTATAAGGCATGAATAGATTATTTGTACTCTTTTTATGGCAAAAAAATCAATATGCACAGTCTGTGCCTCAATGCATAGATAACGAGTGTGTATCCATTCCGTGTTGCTGTGCATAATGAGTCCCTAGACTCGGCTCATTTTACCTAAACTAATGTAGCAGTAGCCTCAGCTGTGCCTTTATGCTCTATTTTGTTTTTTTCTTTCTTATGATCTCATCTTATCTCTCTGCCCATTTTTTTTTTCACAAAATTACAATTTTTAAATGGAAACTAGTTGCTAAGCAACATAAGGTCATTTTTTAACACCTTCCCCTCATCATATGCAATAGGCATCTTGTTCAGAATTAAACTGCATGATGGACTGCATTTCTATACTTATTGGATGTCCAGATATTTCAAATGAACATCACTGACTCTGCAGCTTGAAGGTATAACACGGATAATGGCATTCCACACAATGACACATGACGATCATCATCTCCTGATGCTAAAAGATTCCGAAGATGTTTACTTAGCAAACATGGTCAGAAATTGGGGATTTGGATGCTGTTCTGGTAAAAAATTGCTCCTCCACTTTGTAAAATTGTACCATTTTGAAGATATACAAGGAATACTATTAATGCCCTCTTCTTCACATTGCTAGTCTGTGATGCCCCCACACTTTGGCCTTGATGCTCTGTAAAACGCTTTACCATCCCTGGAGCACTTAGTGCGGTTCAAATGGTGGTCAATGGATAGTCATTGGGCAATAGGCTCCCAAAAGACCAAGTCTGTTAGCATCATGAATATTCTATCTTTTCTGTTACTCAATGCAGTCACACTGAGGCCACAAGCAGATTAAGGCATAGTCACACACGCTTCATTGTGGTTTATCCCATCGTATGGAAGTGTGTTTAACTCCAGATGTTATCGTTCATGTATTAAATGACATGATCAAGTAAAATGCTGGAATTGCATATGATTTATTCCATGCTTCAAAACTGTTTAATATAACTTTAGGGGGTTTCATGTGTGATTTATCTTGATTTGGCGATAAAAAAAAAAAACATGGCTTGTTGGCCTTTTGGTGAACTCCTGCGTCAGGTAATGAGATTGAACAGTGTTTTTCCACAGCTTTGCCAAATTAACACGCAAGTCCTGTGAGACTACAGCTTTAACTCTAATTCCTCAGACCTGTGAATGGGAAGTATTGTCCATAAAAACTGCTAGAAAGACAAACACTGTACGTCTAGTTGTAGGCTTGCGGTAAATGTCATGATAAGTCTGAAGTGCCCTTAGGCGAGGCACCCAACCTGTGATTGCTCCCCGGGCACTGTGGAGGCAGCTCACCATTCTGGGCATGTGCTCACCTCACAAGTGTGTATATATGTGTGTTTCTCTGCAAGGATTGGTTAATGCAGAGGACAAATTTCGCTCTGTGTATGCAAAGTGGGAAATAAATCACTTTTACTTTCAGAAAACTCTCTCTCTCAATGGTGGTTTCGAAATAAATGTGAAATTGTTCTAAATAAGTATATATTAATGAGTCTATAGGAATTGCACTATAAGCATGTTAAACATTTTAAGAATTGATGTAGCCAGTGATATTTTTGGATTATTTATTCACTTGTTCTCAGTATTCGCTATATTCTGGGCAGTGGTTCCAGATCTTATTCTGTGAGTACTGGTTATGAGGCAGGAATGTACCCTGAATAGTACACCAGTCTGTAGCAGGGCACCATGCTCGCATTTTTTCCACACCTTGGGATAATTTAACATAGCAGGTCTACCTAACAAGAAATCTTTCTTTGTGTGGTGGGTGCAGTAAACCACATACATTACACATACAGTAACCAGAGCGTAGGTTAGCTTTAAACACTGGGACTATCAAGGGGCAACGCCGTGTAAATGCAGTCTGTGTGGGTCATCTGTTAAAATGCAAAGTTTTTTTTTTTTGCTTCTCACAAGGTCCCTAAATAGTACAGCTGTCAACTTGTGTTCATTGTACACACAGCTGAAATCAAGTGTGATGCTGGCATAAAACCTAATCATTGTAGTTTTATTCCCATCAGAACCCAGGCTTGGCATGGCATTTTGCACTGCTTGTTTAACCAACCACATCCAGCGCTACATCAAGTCATCTTTCATCTACTCAGCTGTCTGTTAGCTGCTGTTTATTTAAATACTGCTTGCACATAATCCTGTATGCGCCTCCCCATTCTTCACACACAGATCGGAAACATACCAGTCAGGTGCTGTTAGCATTAGCAGACTTTGCAGATGCTCTGTTAGCAAGCTACAGTGTGGGTGAAGAATTGCATCAGAATTGGCCTGTCCACAACTGCCCATCAGCAGTAATAAACAGCTCACTTAAAAACGCCCTGTCATGTGTCGAAGAAGCACAGCAATCAGCATACACTTTGCTTTCCTCTGACAGGGCCCTGTCTGAGAACAATGATGCTTGCTGTTATTATATTTAAATTCTTCCTCTCATCCTCTAAGACTTCTCTTTATCGTACACACAGAGAGTGAGACACAAAAGAGAAGTCCTGCGAATGTTTTTATTCAACCGGTTTATTACACTGGCAGACAAATGGGGCACTTTTCTTTGACAACCCTTGATAAGGGCAAGATGTTGCCTTGTCTGGCGCATGTTGAAAGAACTGTGGGAGTCACGATAATTATGCTCAAAGCAGCTGTAATACTCATAATAGAATACTCCATTAGAAAACACTAATCAATTCATTAAGGTCTGATATGTCATCCTGTGTTATGTTGTGATCTTTTTATTTTTACTTTATCATTTATGGTGTTTAGTCATTAAATTGAAACTGTGTGTATGTATGTGTGTGTGTGTGTGCTCAGTTTTAACAACCCACTCCTTTCCTCTGTGCTCTTTTTTTCTCACAATTAGCATGTAATGAAATGCACATTTATGATTGTTGGAGAAAACAGACCAAGGCAAAAAAAAACAAGAATGCTTTGAGAATATATTAGGCAATGTACATAATTGCGGAAGATGATTAGAAAGCAAACATCCTTGAAGGTCCTTGAGTTTATAATCGGCCATTGAAACTCAAATATTTATTTGTTTTCCTTTTCTCTGGAAAAAATGATGTTATTTATATAATTATGTAAATAAAGTTGAGAGGATATATTTTTTGTTGGAGAACACACCGGTGACCTTGGCTCTGTTCACACACACTCTGGGCTGACAGATAAAAACTTTATTACAAGTTGACGGCACAGGGAGCAAGCAGTTTGTGGCAACTTGCGTGTGCTGTGTATTAGGGGAAATTTCTACAATTAGCTGCCGATTTCCTGTAGCTAGAATGCCAAGGAGAAGGGTAATAAGTGAGGTTTGTTTGTGGCCTGGAAAGCCATAATTATAAACTGCTTTCAGTGCACTGCATTCGAGTTGCTTCAGTGTAAAAGGATCCTTGATGATAATACTCCTAATTCTGGACCCTCTGCCTTCTCGCAGAACACATTCACTGCCATGCCATACACCTGCCATACCAGGTGTCTCCACCATCACCCATTGATTGTGGAGAGGCCTGAGCATCCTCACATGTGATTACAATTGTCCTTGTATACACACACACATGCACACATACAAATATTTTGTCTGTGTCTGGTGTATATATGGATGCCCCCCCTCAAAGCTTTTTACAAATAGACATTGACTATGATTGTCTCTACTTACCTGCTGTATAACTTATGATAGATGAATCATTGCTCAGACACACTTGTCAGTGTGAGGACACGCTCAAGCATTTGCATATCCTCCAGGAATGAAGGAATTTGACCTATGTAGTCGCCTAATCGCAGTGACCCCAAAAAAGTCCACCTTATCACCTCTCCCTTGGAGCAGCACACGGTGAGCGAGTGGAAAACACAGTTTTCATTGCATGTGGTTCAGTGATTTTAGAACTTATCTAATCAGCATGACAGTTGCTGACTGTCCACACATGTATACACAGACAAGCACTTCAACTCCCTTTTTTGCCAAGATGAAAAGTAACAATTATTTTTATTTCACAAGTTTGTCCCTGAGCTTTACTGAAACATTCCGGTTTTGGGGCTGTTGTCCTGCTAAAACACCCATTTCAAGGGCATTTCTTATTCAGCATAATGAAACATGACCTCTTTCAGTTTTATATATTTAAACTGGTCTATAGTGCTTGGGATGCAATTAATGGGCCCATCTCCAAAGTATGAAAAACATCCTCAAGCCATTATGTTTGCACTATCAGCATTAATCAATATCAGTGTTTATGGGTTGTTTGTGGCTTTTAGACCCAATAAAAACAATCTTGCTCTCATCTGTCCATAAAATTTTGCACCTCTTTAGTTCAGTCAATGTTATCTTTACTAAAATATAACCTTTTTTTCAACAATGGAACTTTACTTCATAGGGATTTCTTGAAAATAGTTTTTCATGTATGTGTCTTCTGATTGTTGCAGTACTCACAGGTAACTGAAGAGCTTCTTTGTTTTCCCTCTACCTGTTCATTGAATACTTCTTTTCCATTCTTGTTATTATTTTCAGTTACACCCAGTTAGCAGTGATGTCATAACTGTTTATCCTTTTGCTTGCCCAATTATGCGGCTACTTGAGTTTTTCCCATGCTGTATTATCTTTTTTGGTACGAAAAACAGTAGTTACGCACATTAGTAATGTTAGACTGCTACTATTTTAAACATAACTGTATGCGTGTATGTAAATTTCTGGGTCCTCTTTTAATTAAACATTTTCTTTGACTACTATGTTAATGGGTCTTTATCAATAAAACATGGTAATTACAGACAAGGGAACCAAAGTCTTTAGAGCTTACAGGTCCATCAGTTCTTTCACTCGTAGCTGGGGTAAATGAGTCTGGCGCCAGCCACTATTCTTATAACCGAGGATGCATCAAAATGAATTGCACAGGCACCTAGCAACCATTAATTATTGTTGCTAATGCTGTAGATGAAGGAGTCACGTCTTGGTTAAAGTAGATGATTTCAGGGGTTTTTATCAGGTTAGGGTTGTAGGGCAAGCTTTACCCCCTTTTGCTTTAATCTGATGTGATGTGATGCCTGCAGATATTTGAGAGATCTGCTCTAACCTTTTGACCCAGAGGTGCTGCTTGCAGTCACATGTCAGTGAGGCTCCTGCAGTCTGGGTTGGATAGATTGGGGTGGACAGTGGTTTAGTGCAGGTCTGTTTTCCTGGAATGAGTTTTTAGGTGGACTGTTGTAGCTGCATCCTGGTCATTTCCTGAACCCTTAATTCAAAGTTTTCTCACTTCATTCTCAGTCTCTGTAGTCTCCGACGTTGTTGGCTTTTTTAACATATATAGAACATAGTACTCAAATTCCACGGGGCATTTCTTCCTTCAGAACTACCACAGGTTTATGTGAAATGTGTCATTATTAATGTTTTGACAAGTAATATTGAGGGAACCAAGATTTCCTGTGTTATATTCTCAGTTAAATGGCAGGCCCTATAATTAAATCCCAAGAATGATGCATAACTATTATTCTTCAGAACCTTTATTATTCAGAATAGAACATACATAGAACTGAGTAAATTTATCATTTACAGAAAAAAAATAGGTGATTTTAAATTTCATGACAACACATCTCAAATAAGGTGGGGACAAGGCCATGTGTACGACTGTAAGACATCCCCTTTTATCTTTACAACAGTCTGTAAACGTCTTGAGGACTGAGGACACAAGTTGCTTAAGTTGAGGGATAGGAATGTAAACCTATTCATTGTTTAATGTAGGATTCTAGTTGCCTAGCTTTCTTGGGTCATTTTTGTCATATCTTCCGTTTTAATATTGCGGAATAAAAAAATAAACTGTTTTCTATTTGGACTGGCTAGCCATTTCAGTGCCTGGACCTTTCTTCTACGCAGCGTTGATGCTGTAATTGATGTAGTATGTCATGTTGGAAAATGCAAGGTCTTCCCTGAAATAGACATCGTCTGGATAGGAGCATATGTTGCTCTAAAACCTGGATATACCTTTCAGCATTGATAGTGTCCTACCAGATGTGTAAGCTGTCCATGCCACACGCGCTGTTGCAACTCCATACCATCAGAGATGCAGGCTTCTGAACTGAGCACTAATAACAACTTGGGTTGTTCTTTTCCTCTTTAGTCCGAATGACACGGTGTCCCTGATTTCCATAAAGAGCTTTAGATTTTGATGTGTCTGTCCATGCAACAGTTTTCTCCTTTGCCACAGTCTATTTTAAATGAGCCTTGGCCCAGAGAAGACATATGCGCTTCTGGATCTTGTTTAGATACGGCTTCTTCTTTGAACTATAGAGTTTTAGCTGGAAACAGCGGATAGCACAGTGAATTGTGTTCACAGATAATGTTCTCTGGAAATATTCATGAGCTCACCTTGTGATTTCCAATACAGAAGCCTGCCTGTATGGGATGCAGTGCCGTCTAGATCTAGGGCACCCAGTATGGTTTACCCAGTACGCCTTTGACCCTTATGCACAGAGATTCTTCCAGATTTTTTGAATCTTTTGATGATATTATGCACTGTAGATGATCAATTTCACACTGTGCTGAACTCCTTTCTGAAATCGCTCCACTGTTTGTCAGTGCAGAATTAGTGGGATTGGTGATACCCAGTCTTGTTAATGACCTATTGCCAATTGGTCCTCCAACTGTTCCTTTTTTGTACCTTTACATTTTCCAGCCTATATATATAGTATTAGAATAATTTTAAGGAAATTATGTTTATTGTGGTAATTATCTTTTTTGTTCTATTAATTGTGGTAAGTATATGTGAACCTTTGGTCTTAATCATTATTTAGAATTAATCATGTTGATATGCCTTGCTATGGTATTAAAGCAAACACAGTTATTTATTTTTTGCATTCATTTTAAGAGTCTCTCATTAGATTCCTCTCCTAAGCTTTAAGTAAATTTGCTTCTGAGATGTGAAGTAGATTAGTGCACAGCATCATCAGAGCTTTCCGACCTCTCTGATCCATTTGCTCTTTATCCTGGCCTGGGTTGTAGCTTTCCTAGAAAATGATATTACAGTGTTTAGGTCATCAGCTTCTTCTCTGCCCTGTTACTGTAATCCTATTTTCTGTGTCATCTGGCGGTGTCAGCAGATGGTGGCCTGAGGAGGCAGTTTGACACCCAGATCACAGCTGTCTGGCCTGCCTGACAGGCCTCCTTTGTCTCTCAGTCATCTCCCAAAAGCAGTGGCTCTCGGGCCCCATTGTGTCTTTATTTAACCCCCGTCTCTTTCAGGGTGGCTCAGCTAAAATGTGTGTAATGTATGCAGTAACATAACTGCATGTCTGTTTATTTTGCTTGTAGTGTGTGTGGATGGGTGGGAGCGTTTCTGGGTATCTCTCTTGTGCGCTGTTTTTTTTGGTGCTGATGAAAACATTAATGTGCAGGCAGAAGAAAGTGAAGGAGCTTGATATACCCTCCTGAGGAACGCCTGCCTCTGGCTGGCGTCCAAGCCTGCAGTTGCTTGGCCTCACTTAGTTCCAGCTCAGTGCCTGTGGCAGCCTGAACAGCCTTAGCTTTAGACTGACCTCATGGCCTAGGGCCACTCCTACCTCATTCCCATGATTTTCTTTGATATTCTCCTTTTTCATCTATTTCTTTTTTTCTGGTTCTTCCTCCCTCGCCCCTACCTCATGATATCTTTATAAGGTCTTATATTTTGAATTAATTTGTAAAAGGCGAGTGAGCTTGAGACATGGAAAATACTAAAGGATTTACTGCTATTTATGGAAAGCATGTGCTGAGAAAAAAGGGTTTAATTGATTCTAATTTGACATTTGGTATCATATAATTTTAACTTGAATTTTTAATTTATATTGAAATATAAATCTTATGTTAAGAGCTTGCATTTTTAATTATATACTCAGGCTTCTCATTTCCTAAAATGCCAAACAATTGAACATTAAAATACAGGTATAAGGCTTTAAAAAGATTTTTATCCAAGGGCTTAAATTACATTTATTTACGTCTTACATGTATAATGTTTTTCATTTCCGTGAAGCGTGGTCTAATTCGGAAGTTAGTTTTGTGTTTCTGGAGGGTCTGCTTGTGCTAGTATGTGATGATTTAATTACAAATTCCATGATAACTGGCGGCATGAAAGGCCCTGTTTGAGAACATGAGAATTGAGGACACAAGAGTCATGCAAAGGCTCGTATGTGACTATGTCGCAATGCATGGAGGACACAAGAGTCATGCAAAGGCTCGTATGTGACTATGTCGCAATGCATGGAGGTGTCACACAGGTACGCATGGCATCTTTGGGTGCAGCCTGGCCAAAATACCGACTCTTCTTGGATCAGGAGCACACCAGGACAAAAAAAGGAATCCCAGAACCAGAAAGGAAAGCTGACTGACCATACTGTAGAGGAACTTAAGGAAAGGAAAAGCTTAGAATAGTTATCCACCTGTCTTTGCCAGCAAGGCAGGTGCAAAAAGCCAGGTGCAAGACTGAGTACAAGATGGCTCAGCTCCTCTCTTAGTCAAATTCCTTGAGAAGAGCAACAGCTTTCCCAACTCAACACTCTTGAAACTATAAATAGTAATGGTTACTATATTTAATTACTTTAGTCTTTTTTATAATTAAATTCATAAAAATCAAATATTTTAGAGAATTTCTAAGATCATTAGAATGTTTCTGGTAATATGTCATGTTGGTCTTATATTTCACTGAGAGTGGTGTTTAGAAACTCACTAATTCATTTAATTAACTGAAACATTCAAAAGCCATGTACACTATCATCACATGCCAATATTTAAACAATGATTCTCTTGCGTCACTGTGATGAACAAACGTGCAGCATTAATTAATTCAGAGAACAATACAGTTTGTGGTATTATTTGTAGCAGAGTTGTTTGTGTGTCAGATTTAAGAAAGGATGATATATGGCCTCTAATTAAAATCTCAAAATCAAGACTAGGTCTATTTGTTAAACACAGATGCAAAGTGAGCCAATGCAGTAAATAATATTTAGTTATGTACCTAATAAATAAGTCCACCAAGGCTCATACATCACCTGAGAACTGTAACTGCCTTGGCACAAAACACATCCACTCTCACTAACATACTCAGGCTGTGATTAATTCACTCGGACATGTTCAGTCCATTGTTGGCTCATGCAGTCAACTTCTCCCAGGTCGGTGTGTGTATGTGTGTGTGTGTGTACTTAATTGCCAAGGCTCCAGCTCTCCATCAGTCTGTCTCTCATCTCTGTGTGCTGTCCCAGACATGCTATGTTAGGTGTTTGTCTGCAGTGCACAGACAATCAATACTCTCTCATTTAAAGAAGTCTAAGGTCAGGTCCCTGCACTGATAATGTGAATTTTGTTACATAGTCAAAGGTCAGATAATAATTATGTTTTTACCCGCTCTGTGTGCAGAATTGATCATTTTCCTGTCAGGGATGACCACCACTTATCTCAACCTGTCGCTTGCTGTAATACTGTAAAGCAAAAAACAATTTGCTGATATATTTTTTCATCACATGTTCTCTGTGTTTTTAACATGCCCTGTGAGTGGGATGTGATACTCTATAACCTGTGTTTGGAGTTTAATTATTGAGATTAATATATTTCAGTCATGTGTGGCGTGTGCGGAGCCAAATGTCTTGGTCTCTGCGGAGCCAAATGGGGTCTTTTATCCCATAGGATTGTGTTTAACGGTGTATACAATAGCTGAGGTATACGTTCATGTATGTGTGTTTGTATATATATATATATATACATATATATATACACACACACGGGGTTAGACAATGAAACTGAAACACCTGGTTTTAGACCACAATAATTTATTAGTATAGTGTAGAGCCTCCTTTTGC
>JAOUQV010000023.1:7200179-7212132 GCA_028565295.1 Aspidoras spilotus | reverse complement strand
TAATTGAACCTTCACACTCTGCTCTTACTGGTGCAATGTGCAATTAATGTAGATTGGCCACCAGGCTTGTCCAATTTAGCCATGAACCTCCCACACTAAAATGACAGTTGTTTCAGTTTCATTGTCTAACCCCTGTATATTACCAGTCAAAGGTTTGGACACACATTCTTGTTTAATGTTTTTATTTATTTCTTTTACAACACTAAATTATTACTGAAGTCATCCAGACTATGATGGAACACATAAAGAATTGTGTAAAAAAAAAAATTGTTTTAGATTTGAGATTTATCAAAGTTGGCATTTTCGCTTTGATTGTAGCTGTGCATATCCTTGGCATTCTCTCAGTCAGCTTCACGAGGTAGTCACCTGTAATGGTTTTACAACAGTCTTAAAGGAGTTCCCAGAGGTGCTGAGCACTTGTTGGCTGCTTTTTTTTCACTCTGCGTTCCAACTAATTCCAAACTCATCTCAGTTGGGTTTAAAATCAGGAGATGGTGGAGGCCAGGTCATCTGACACAACACTACTTCACCATTTCCTGGACAAATAGCCCTTACATAGCCTGGAGGTGTTGAAAAACAAATGATGGTCCCACTAAGTGCAAACCTGATGGGATGGTATGTCTCTGCAGAATGCTGTTAAGTGTGCCTTGGATTTTGAATAAATTGCCAACAGTGTCACCAGCAAAGCACTCCATAGCATCACACTTCATTCTGTGAATTAGAACATTACTCAAATAGGGCTATTCGTTTTATACCAACTCTACCTCTTCGAAATACAACTGATGGTCTTAAACATATTAAAAGGGCAGGACATTCAAGAAATTATCTCTTGACAAGGCACAGCTGTTAACTAAAAACCATTCCAGGTGACTAATTCATCAAGCTGATTGAGAGAATGCCAAGGGTTTGCACGAATGCAATCAAAGCTAAAGGTACCTGCATTGAATGATCTCAAATCTAAAACAAATTTTAAACGTACTACATGATTCGTTATTTATTTCTTTATAGTCTGGATGACTTCAGTAATCATTTATAATTCAATAATTCAATAAAAACATTGAATGAGATGGTGTGTCCAAACTTTTGCCTGGTACTGTATTTCCATATCATTGAATACCCATAGTGGCATTGGAGCCTATTCATACATCATCAATAACATCAGCTTGATGGGTTTGTTCTAATATCTAATTGTTTACATAGTAACAACACATTCACAGGGACTTGTGTTTAAAATAAACACAATCGTCTTACTTTTCCTTTTTCCAGGTTTTCTTTATTTTCTGTCACTTCTGTAACTGGAAATATTTAAGCTTAGATATTATGATCTATGATGGACCTTTTTCCCAGTCAGCATTGGGAGAGGCTTTAAGAAATAATTTGTTTTTTCTAGCGTTGCACCATTAAAAGAACACATATTCACTCACTATCAGAGATCTCTTTACACATAATGTGATATTTTCCCACAATGTTATCTACAACAGGTTTCTCTTAGGGGTCAGTAGCTATGCTGCTGGTTTTCCATTCTTTGATCAATATGATATGCTGTGGGGTGAAAGTTTTCTCCCCTTTAAGTGCTCTCTCCCTCCTGACAGGTGAAAACATATCGATCATTTTATTCTATTTGTTGCCCTCGCAGACTCTCACCTCTGCAGTCAATAGCACAGGATTGAGAGAGTCTCCTGACCCTCACCTTATACACACTCGCACAAACCTGTCACATACACGCCCTATCCTTGTAATCTTGTCCCAACCGATGTCTGGATCACCAATTTAATTTTAATTAATTGTACCTGGCTACAGGGTCACGGTGAGTGGTTACATTTGTGTGTCCTGCACCGGTTTGAGTATGTACATATATAGACGGGTGTGTGTGTGTGTGAGTCAGATGTCAGCTGACCTTGTCAGATACAGGTCTACTGAATCAAATAAAGATGGGATTTGTGTTTGTTTTGCCCTCACAGCAAGGGCAGATTGAATTGTGCCTCCTTTTAAGGTCAGTTTAGTTGTGGGGCTAAGAAAATGTGGCCTAGGCTGAAAAATCCAGCTCTGAATTATCCTCTCTCGGGTTCTTGTCTGTGCTACGTCTAAAATTAATCTACAATTCAGTTCATCTCTTCTGCATAGATAGTTTGTGGTAGTTATTCTGTCACATTGCTTTTAGAATTTATAGGGGATGTAGGGGGACTATGACAAGTTTAAATATTCAAGTAGAAAGCCACATTTTATAGTGTAATCAAAAACAATAATAATAACAAAATATAAAAAAGTTATCTTTTTATAGTACCTTTCTCAAGAGCAAGGTTGCTTTGCATTAATAAGAAAGTAGGGAAACAAAATGAAGGTTAAAGAGAGAGGACTGGCAGCAGCAGGCAATATGTACATGGCCTGGCAAACAACCCATACATCGTCCGGCGTAACACTTGTTGTTAAATAGTCTCAAGTAGTTTTATTGTAATTTCAGCCATATACAGTGTTACAGTGCACAGTGAAACGAAACAACGTTCCTCCAGACCAAGGTGCTACACACAACGTTAAAGTGCACTAGTGCAAACAGTAAACACAGTACAACCAATAAATACAGGACAGTATGAACAATAAATACACACAGTGCAAAACAGCATTAGGTACAAGGAGGAAACATTGTAATTTTATAAAAGTGGCATTGTGCTTTATAAGGTAGTAAAAAAATGTTCAGTTCAGACTCCAATTGTTGAGGAGTCTGATCGCCTGAGGGAAGAAACTGTTGCAGAGTCTGGATGTGAGGGCTTAAATGCTTCCGATACCTTTTTCCAGACGACAGAAGGTTGAAGAGTGTGTGTGATGGGTGTGTGTGGTCTCCTACAATCTTGAGCGCTTTGCGGGTGCAGCGTGTGGCGTAAATGTCCGTGATAGAGAGGAGAGACACAACGATGATATTCTGAGCTGTCTTCACTATCCGCTGGAGGGACTTACTATCTGATACAGTGCAGTTCCCAAACTAGACAGTGATGGCGCTGCTCAGGATGCTTTCTGTGACTCCTCTGTAGAATGTGGTGAGGGTGGGTGGTGGTAGATGAGCTTTCCTTAGCCTCCGTAGGAAGTAGAGATGCTTCTGGGCTTTCTTGGTGATGGCACTGGTGTTGATCTCCACAGCAGAACCGCCGATATTCAGTGGCGAGTCCACGGCCATGTTAGAGAAAGTCAAATATAAAGAAAAGTCACCAACGACACCCCTGCCCAGAGCTGACAAAACACCTGTGTGGAGTCATCCTGAACAGTCATATCTGGCATAAGCACACACATACAGTATAAGACATTTATCCGGTCACCAGTCACAGTGTGCCAAGACAGAAACAAATCAGAATAATTTTATTTAAAAATTAAATAAATAAATAAGTAAGAATAGCTCCGGAGAGAATCGGAATCTACCGTCGCACAGCGTAACACGCCAGAAACTTGACCCAGTGATTTGAAAAAGATTTGATTTTGTTATTTCACCCAACCATTAGATTCATGAGAAATGACACATAATCTGGACATTTGTGCATTGCTGTGTAATATCTAAGGTTTCATTTCACACGTACTAATGTTGATAACTTTATATTTTTGAGGAATTCACTAATTATGAATGTAAATAATAAATGTTCATCTAACTTTAACCTTTAATGTATATTCTAGGTAAAATGTAAGAATTGTACAATGTAGATTGTATATAAAGACAAACACACACACTGAGCTGTGTTCTTCATTAGATATTATGGCCAGCTTGTTATCTCTCACTACGGCATTTTAGCTGTCTTTCCTTCTTTTTTTCTCCTTCTCTCTCCCTTCATATGTCCTGTCATCATCACTATCAAGAAAATCCAAGGCCAGTGTGTTAAACTGTGTGAATGTTGAAACTTTCTTTTTCCTTGCTCCCTCTTCGCCTTTGAAGAAACTTTTTCTTCCCTCCTCTGCTTCTTTCTTCATTCCACCTCCTGACAAATTGCAGTCTCATCCTCACTCTACACTTCTGTCATAGCACAGCTGCAGCTTTTCAGGGTCAGAAGCTAAATAGAGTACATAGAGGTTAGATTGTGGTCATATAACATGAAGATATTTTATTATGTTAAAGTACACGTTTGCTTCAAATAATTATTCATTATAACAAAAGTTTTCTGTGGTCAGGTCTGAGTCGCCTGGCCAATTCTTAGAATCTTTGTAAGCTCGGGGAATCCCATAGCTTATCCCCAGTGTCCTCTTTCCTCTGTCTGTGCTGAAACAAACAGGGGAAATCCAACTCAAATAACCACCAGTGGTCATAGAGATCCCCTGGCTGGCTCCTGCCTGGACTCCTAATGTAGGGTCCATGTAGAAAGGACAGTGTCCGGAAGTTCCTGTAAGTATCCTCACCAGAACTGCCTGACCTTCAGCCGACTGCAGCACTTCCTGTGGCCTCTTGGATGAGTAAACAACAATGTTCCGTTCATTTGAAGTCTAGCAACAGAGCCGATTGTAATATTAGTACTCGTGGTTTGATGTCATTTTTGAGCAACCACCAAAGGTCTTTAGAAGAGTTTATATCTTGCGACTGATCTGATCATTGCAATACGTTGGTTTCATGTTTATTTCTATGTGCATTTGGAGTTATTTCTCATAAGCTTGTTGAAGGCTGTTCAACTGATCTAAACCCCAGTGAGGAAACAACCATGTGTTAAACTGAAATATCCTAGTACTGTGCAGAAATCATCATACTGTTAATAGTTGTGAAATTCTGAACAATATTAAATGTTAGTGATCATCTTCAAATTTGAAAAAAGTGAAAGTGATTTATTTGCCAGTATTCTTGCACACAGCAGAATTGGTCCTCCGCATTTAACCCATCTGTGTTATATACACACACTTTGTAAAGTGAGCACACATGCCCGGCGCAGTGAGCAGCCTCTACAGTGACCAGGGAGCAAATTATGGTTAGGTGCTTTGCCTAAGGGCTCCTTATCCATATAGTGACTTTGCAGTACTGAGAATTGAACCGTGACCTTCCCTGGGTTCCTTAACTCAAAAGCCTAAACTGCCTCTATTTAGTTTTTTTTTTAGCATATTGTACATGAACGAACACGTGATGCCAGGTGTATTTTTAACACTTGGTTAATCTTCAATGATACACTCACTGAAATTACAGCCTCTTTCTTACAGTGTTTGCAAACAGCCTTTCATATTGAGGATTATATAAATTGGAACAAGAATAATCTTATTACATGGTGTTATTGTAAAACTAAGATCTTAGGGGCTTTTCTTCCCTTTTTAACAACATCTATAAGGTTGCACAAATGTACAGACTCATATTTGTACCATATTGACAGCATTAAGATTAAAGACAACTGAATATCTGGGAATTGACTGCAAACATGAATTTTTATTATGATTATGATTACTGCATTCTTGTTTTTATTTATATTATTTTTATGGGTATCAATCTGATGCCGCTTTGCCATTATAAAGGGAACTGTAATCAGATGCAACAAACATATTCCCAGCAGCATAGCCATGGTCATTGTGATTGCATTGTGTGCTCAGTAAATTCTTACATATTATTATGTATGTATGGTCTACACCACACCCTTCTCTCCAGACACACACATTTGTGCACACTCTGTGAGAGGTTGTTCTCTGTTCGTGCTGAGTGTATGTGAACCCCATTAGCACATTCCCAGATTGCAGCCAAGGCCCTCTTATCTCCTTGCACCCATTAATTACACTTTGTTCCCCTAAGTGAACTATTTATGCTCCGCCCACCCCTGCTGCCTACTCTAGATTTATCTCTCCACCTCCCAGGCTAAGATAACATTGCTAATGTGAGGCTAGTGAGGTCAGAACAGGCTTGTGGTAAGTGTGATCCTGTGCATTAGCTGCTGATACTAGTTCCATTCTGTCTGCCACCCACCATATGTGGGACCACTCTTATAATGACACTAATTGAAGATGGCAACAGAGCTAGATTAAGAAACTTTCACACTATGGAGTGTATCGGGGCATTTTGTCCTGGGACACAGTGAGAGTTGTTTTGTATTGAATAGTTGGTAGTGTTAGGGCATATGCATGAATGTTATTTAATTGTTTTGCACCTTATTACTTTGATAGATTCCCAATTTCTACAGGAACATAAGCACACATATGAACAAACACAGAGTTCTGCTCATTTCCTTCTCACTCTCTTTGGTTCTCGGCATACCCTAAAGGGCAGACAAGGTGAGAATCATCACACATTAACTGCCTTCGTTTAATCTGCATCTGATTCTTGTCCACCAATGTGGTTCTGTGCAGGCAGTCACACACACATTCCTTACTACTGTCTACGGCCGGCTTTAGGGAAAAACAGTAAAATACATAAATGATATGCTAATACCCTGAGTTTTATATCTTGAAATCTACTTTATGTAAATAAGAGTGCTATATAAATGAATTTAAATTGAATAATCTCAAGTTTATTATGATTTGTATTCTAAACGATTGGATGGTTTTTGTATTCAGATTTCCCGACCACACTATTCCAGCACTGATGTGTCCTTACTAAATAGTTAGTTTTATCTACTATAGTAGTCTAGTGTTATTCAGTGTTATTTATCTAATATTATTATTAGTTGTTTGCGTTGTAGGTTTTTGTTTGTGTATAAGTATAGTCAGTTGATTGTGTATTAGTATCAGTTATTTGTTTCTATATTAGCTAGTTGTTTGATTATTAGTATTGATTGGTTGTTTGTATTTGTTTCAGTGTGGGCCGTATGTTATTGAAATGACAAAAATTGTACCATAGAAATTTGATAAAAATGGTTTGGAGAGCGTCAGACGCCTTTAGCCTTTAGATGTAAGAGCGTCCAGTATAGCTGTTAATTATGTCAATATTGGATTTCATTTTCACCCAGGTGAAACGAAATGATTTTGCAGATCATAAGAAGTACCTTATTACCATTTTATTAATCCATCCTGTATTTAAGTGATGTTTAGTTTTTGGTGTTTTGAATATACAAGATTGCTAACGTAGCTGCTAGATTGTTAGAGAGCTACTGTCCAGTCAAACTACTAACTGATTAAGTGTACTCATTCACATTTTCTGTATTATCTTTGGATTAAACCACACCTATAGTAGTAAATCTCATGTTGCAACAAAACATGGTCTCACACATGCTTCCCTCATTGTGGAGGAGATACTGGATGCTGTATTTCATGCATTTTCTGTGCAGTGTTATTTCAGATCACTAATAATAAACACAGTGGGGAAAATAATAATTTGATCCCCTATGTATTTTATAAGTATACCCCATTACAAAGACATTAACAGTATATAATTCTATAGTAGGTTTATTTCAACGGAATATCAACATAAAATCTGAACAAAACATTAAATAAATATTATAAATTAATGTGTATTTGATTACAAGAAATAAGTATTTAGTCCCATAGCAACCAGTAAGAAGTCTGACCTCGAGGCACATAAATTAGTCCTGTTCCTCTAGAAAAGTCCTCCTATTCTCTCCGTTATGTGTATAAAAGACACCTGTAATAGAATCCGTCTCTCTTATTCAAACCCTGGGACAAAACAAAAACCGGTCAACAGATATCAGAGACAATACTGTAGACCTTCAGCAGGCTATAAGAGCATCAGTAAAAACTTGGTGAGAAAGTGGCCAATGTTGGCTTAATTTAAAAAATGGAAGAAATACAAGATAATAGTCAATCGCCCTCACTCTTGTGTTAAGGATGATTCTCAGAAAGGTGAAGTGTCAGCCCAGACTTTCATGACAGGAGCTTTGCAGTGCCCACAAAGTCCTCCTGCTCAAAAAGGCTTAGGTATAGGCTTGTCTAAAATTTTTCAGTGAACACACAAGTGAGTTGGTGAAGGCTTTGGAGAATGTGATGTGGACAGATGAGACCAAAGTTGAGACTTTTGCATCAACTCTAGTCATCAAACATGGAGGTGGAAACATTCTGCATTGGGGCTGCTCCTCTGCTGGGTTACAGAAAGGCTTCAATGCATTGAAGGGGCCATATATTGTAGAATCTTGTATGAAAGACTGGTCTTAGCCTGAACACTGAAGATGGATCTTCCAGCATGACAATTATGACAAACATATGACCAACGCAACAATGGAGTGGTATAAGCACAATAAGATCCTAGTGTGGCCTAGCCAGTCTCCGGACCTTAATCCCATTGAAAATCTGTGGATGGAGAGCCAACTTCAAATTTTCAATTGATAGCCGAGAACTTTTCAGGATTTATGGACTTTGTGTACTGAGGAGTGGACTAAAATCCATTGAGGTGTGTGGAAACCTGGTGGCCAACTATAAGAAACACCTCTGTGCTTGCAGAGAAGGGTTTCTCCACTACTAAGTACTAAGTCACATTTTGCTTGAGGATCAAATACAAACCCGATTCCAAAAAAAACGGGGCAAAATACAAATTGTAATTAAAAATGGAATGCAATGATGTGGAAGTTTTAAAATTTCATATTTTAAATATAGATGACATATCAAATGTTTAAACTGAGAAAATGCATCATTTAAAGAGAAAAAATAGGTGATTTAAAATTTTGTGACAACAACACATCTCAAAAAAGTTGGAACAATGTTTACCACTGTGAGACATCCCCTTTTATCTTTACAACAGTCTGTAAACATCTGGGGACTGAGGAGACAAGTTGCTCAAGTTGAGGGATAGGAATGTTAACTTTATTGTTGTCTAATAAAGGATTCTAGTTGCTCAACTGACGGATTTATTTTGTCATATCTTCCCTTTATATGTGCCAAATGTTTTCTATGGGTGAAATTTTAGTCCCCAGACCCTCCTTCTACGCAGCCATGATGCAGTAATTGATACAATATGTGTAAGGTCTTCCCTAAAAGAAAAGATCACGAGCACCCCTGTATGGTTTTCGGCCTTGACACTTACGCAGAGATTCTTCCAGATTCTCTGAATCTTTTGATGGTATTATGCACTGTTAGATGATATGTTCAAACTCAAAAAAAAATTTGAGGTATTTGTGATCCTCTACCCATCTTTTCTTTTGAGAGCCGCTGCCACTCTTTAAATAACCAGACATGTTAATGACCTATTGCCAATTGACCTAATAAGTTGCAATTGTTGTACCTTTATCTTTTCCAGCCTTTTATTCCCCCTCTATCCAACTTTTTTGAGATGTTTTGCTGTCACTAAATTTCAAATGATCCAATATTTGGCATGAAATTTCAAAATGTCTCCTTTTCAACATTTGATACGTTGTCTGTGTTCTATTGTGAATACAATATCAGTTTTTTTACATTTGTAAATTATTGCATTCCATTTTTATTTACAGTTTGTACTTTGTCCCAACTTTTTTGGGGTCAGGTTTGTATTTATTTCACATAATTAAATATAAATCAATTTATAACTTTTATTTAATGTTTTTTTCATGAATTTAGTTTTTCTCTGTTAATCTGAACCATAAATTATAAACTATACCTTGATCATGTCTTTGTAAGGGGGTAAACTTCGAAAGATCAGGGTATCAGCAGGGGATCAAATAACTATTTTACCCCACTGTATGTTTTACACATACACAAAATACATTACCTAGACAATGAAAAGTGAGGAGATATAATAAAATTTACTATAAACACTAGATAAGTGACTTAGAGAGCGATAGCCACATGCACATGCAAATTACACACCCGGTCCAGTGACAGATTGCCTAAATTATGCTGAAGCTCATCTCGTCACTGCAACTATAACTATGCAAATTCAATCATTTTTACTATCAAGTATTTTAAATAACTTGGAATCATACAGAAATGACATATATTGTACATTACAAATATTATAATATTTTTAGTATTAAGTATTATGTGTTCTGTTTGACTGCAGGTCCTTATACTGTGTGTATTACATGCTTCCTTTAGTGTATAAGAATTTATGCTGTAACCATAAAGAACATGCTCAAATTGAAACTATTATCCATGTTTACTACTGATTTGAATTTAAAATGTGTAAGGATATTGATTCATAATCCTACAGTCAAGGGTCACCCAAAAGAGAATGGCTTTCGTTTTTAGTTTGTTTTCATTCGAGTCTACTTCCTAAGTTATTCTCAGAGAGTTTTTCCTTGGCATTCAGTAGCGGCACAATCGTCTGGGATTTAAATCTAATCTATAACAAGATATCTCTGTAAGCATGTTTATTAAAATATTGTTAAAAGTGTTATCAAAATAAAATGTATAACAGTTCCATCTAATATACATCACCATCCTTGACTCTCTGATATCTCATACATGCATAGACATTGGTTTATCACCATGTCAACTTTTGTCTCAGTTCAAGGTTGATTCTTTTTACTCAAGTGTAAACACCATCAATATGGATGACACATGTGCCATGATTCAGTGTGCAGAGCTCGCTTCTGATCTTGACTTTTGCTACTCCTAATGTAAACACACTCAGCCTTCTGCCCTTACAGTATTTGTGTATTGACCAGCTATGGATTTGACTTTTCACTCTGCAGTCCAGTACTCATCCAGCATTCTGTCTCACTTACCAAGGTCTCTGATTTTATGAGGCACATGGAGTACTGGAGTAACCTGTCAGGCATTTGTTATTTGCCTTGAAATGAAGCATTTGTTTTGAAGTGTGGTCTGTTTGATCACTTGCTGTTCTGGACTTGTTAAACATGGACTGTTCAGTTATAATTAAGAGCTAACACGAGGCGATGACTGCATATGACATGACATGACATGACATAGCTTAGGACGTCTCTCCCACTGGAGGTTATTACCGCATTTCTAGATAGAGATGTCGAGATTTAGTCTCTAACCTTATCTGACACCCATTCAATTAACACTTTGTACATTAGAGTTCAGAAGAGTGCTAAAGTAAGTGTCTTGTAGCCAAAACAGTGAGAGGAGTATATGATGTGTATTCCATGAGCTTTTGTGCATTTGTTTATCTGTAAGCTTATCTGAAGAAGCCAGACAGTGCCTGTTTCCTTCTATAACCTTCAGTGTATGCAGTACTGCTCATTATCTTCTGCAGTATGCCCGGAGAATTGTTACTATGACATTTAAAATGTAGTATAGCCAGTGCTGCAACAGCTCTATAAACACAATTCATGATAAGCACAATATAAGCAAGTGATAAATGTGATTGATTGGTGAGTAAACACTTTCAGTACCATCAGGAATGATGGAAAAATAGTTTGTGGTGGCGTTTGTTTTGTGTGTAGTGACATCTTCAAAGAAACTCTGACAAATTTGATCCAGGCAAGTGTAATTTGATTTTCAGTTGATCTGCTGCATGTCATTGCTTGCTCTTGACATATTCTATTATGCAGAGCTAAGCTTGCGTGAACTAGCTCGCTCTATAAGGCCTAATTGTGGCATACACAGAGATTGATGCCAAGTTGGTGTTAATTTGTTATAATTTTTTACTGCCTTATTCAAAGAGTCATCATTGAATCTCAGTGGACTAGTTGCCTAAACATTAGTCACTGTATGCAAAAGCTAGTTCTACCATTCTGTCTGCTTCATCTATTTCATAAATATGCTACCACAATTCTGATTAGCCACAGGAGCTTAAGATCTGTTTGCTCTCTTTCCCTCCCCATCACTTTCATTTGCTTTTCTTTCCGCTTCTCCCAGAGTTATCTGGAAGATATGCAGTCGTTTGAACAAGGCTAACTTAATCATGCTAACGTGGGTTGAGGCTGTTTGACTTGCCAACAAATTAGCACTCAAATTAGCCTTGAAATGTTCTGTAATTCTGAAGAATTGTCAGCGATGCGGTTTTTCTTTTTCTCTTTTTTTCTCCATGCAAAGTGTTCATGTGACTGTATGACACATGGTATGTAAAGTAATACTGAAACAGATAGAATTTGCACAGAGAATTTTAACAGTTATATACAGGGGTTAGACAATAAAACTGAAACACCTGTCATTTTAGTGTGGGAGGTTTCATGGCTAAATTGGACAA
>JAOUQV010000023.1:7184476-7195711 GCA_028565295.1 Aspidoras spilotus | reverse complement strand
GGCAAGATCTGTTTTACTTCTGGGCAAGATCTGTTTTACTTCTGGGCAAGATCTGTTGTACTTCTGGGCAAGATCTGTTGTACTTCTGGGTAAGATCTGTTTTACTTCTGGTGAGATCTGTTTTACTTCTGGGCAAGATCTGTTTTACTTCTGGGTAAGATCTGTTTTACTTCTAGCTGAAAACTGTTTTACTTCTGGGTAAGATCTGTTTTACTTCTAGCTGAAAACTGTTTTACTTCTGGGTAAGATCTGTTTTACTTCTGGGTGAGATTTACTTTACTTCTACACATTTGGATTTCGTGATTAATCTGTAATTTAAGTAATAAAAATGATCTATGAACGATGCAATGTCATGGATGTCGGTGTCTTTCAGCTGTTAGTGAACAACATTTAGGTAAGGAGAAAAGATTTAGTTCAATGTGAGAAAAGCAATGTGTCCCTTAGACTCTTACAGTATGTGCCCCTTAGGCAAATCTTTAACATTGTTTTCCAAACATTAATCTCTGGTGTCAGTTCAGATGATGTTAATAAATAAACAGAGTCTAAACAAATAAAACATTTTACACTATGTTTCTGGATAACTGATGGGGTATAGCTTTACTGATTTATAGCCTTATAATCCTTCTATTAGTTACTTATTCAGATTTATTTTTAAGCTTAGGATCAAAAAATGTATAATTAATACCCCCTGGGAGCTGACAACGTATGTAACAATCCTACCCAGAAACAGATATTTTTAGACAAATAGAGAGAGATGGTTATCTTTTTTTTGAGATTGAAAGCATTCATTCTGTATAATATTACTAATCCATGGCTGTAGCATTTAATAGTATAGTTTTAACTTAATTTCTCAGTTGACTGCACCTGGTTGTCTTTGTCTATGCCTTTTCATTGCCTGAGTGATGTATTTTAATCCACACATACACGACTTACATTTGATACAACTTGCCAATTTAGATATAGCATGGTAGCATAATAAAAGCCTATTAGCCAGTCATGATTTAAGGCAGTCTGCGCTAGGTGATGTCCCCAGAGAGGGCGGAGCTCCCACAGGATCTATGAAGGGAACTGGACCATTTGCATATCTGCTTGGAGACACTCTTGTTTCTGACCCCATTGCCAGGATTAGTGTGAGTCTTTCACTGCTTGTAAGTTCATCGCTGGTTCAAGGTAACAGAAAGCAAGCGCTTGCCATTGATAACTCCTAAAAGGGAGAGAGGTGAGAGGAAGAGAAGTAAGACTGGTTGGAAGTAAACAATTGGAGGCAGTATGCTTTAAATTGGGTATAAATTATTAGTAAGATCAGGAGAGGCGAGGATTTATTGACTCACTGATTACCAGTTTCGTAAACCTGACCTGAGGCCTTGATCACTTGCCAGTCTAGAAAAAACACGATACACAGACACACATACACAAACATACACCCCTTTCCCAACTCGACACAGCTACCTTCATCAATACTGGCCAGACAAAGGTCAAACTAATAAACATGGAGGTCAGTATCATGGTCATTTGAGAAGTCTTTTGGCATGGGCTTTAGAGCTGCTTTTTAATTGTATCCCTGCGGGCAGCTAACGCAGAGGAAAGAATAACAACTTGATAGATATAGCTATACTGTCCTCACTGTTACATGCAGAGAAAGCTGCTGTTAAAAGGTGAAACATTCTAGCATTAAAGATAGTGTACTCAATGACGTGAGAATTATTACAATGCCCTTCATAGTGGTTCATACTGTGAAGAGGTACATTAAGGACTTGTGGTATACATGTCACTCCAGAGCCCAATGACCTGAACATGGGAATTCTTTAACCTGCTGCGAAAGACAGAAACTGAACCTTTCTGTGGATGAGTTGATAGCTGTGTCTTAGTCACTGGAGAGAACACTCTATCCTCCTCCTCTGGTGGTCACTGCTTCCATTGTTCACCACTGTGCATACATCTTAACAAGTGGAAAAGCTAGAAAGGGGATATATAGAACATGATACAACACAGGCTCTGTAGTACTTTCAGTAGTTAGAGCTAAAATCTGATTACTTTCTCAAACCCAACATGGCATCAGGACCAATCATGTGCAGTTCTGATTGCAAAGTTTGATTATTTTATTGACCGACCTGTCTATGAAGTAATTTGAATTAAACTAAAGCTATACAGCAGGTCAAAATTCACTTTAAAGTTTTATGTTGCTTATTTTATCAATGTCACTTTCAACATAGCTTTCAAATGTTGTAGATCATTAAAGAGCTAAAGCTGACAAATATCTCCTTAGGGTTTATTAGCTTTATTACTTGCATTTTAGTACGACTAACAACATATTTAACACTTCAACAAGCTGAATAATGTAATAAATGAGTTATATTTAACAAATAAGTTGGTACAATTAGATTAGATTCACCAAACACATTTTGTTATTTGTTTAGATGATTGCTTAGTATCTAAGGTTCTTGCTTTTGAAGCTGTAGAGGAAATAGACACAGACAGAATGAATAACAATGTTGTTCATGGTAATATTCCAAGTGGGCTCAGGTGTATGTACAGTACTGTTTATATGACTATATAAACACGGTTTTGAACTGTAAAATATATTTCAATGTGTTTACAGGCACTGAGAAGCACGAGCTGACTTCATGGAGTAGCTTCGAGTCCATATTTCGATTCTTCAACAAGCATCTCCAAGTAAAAATGGAAGAGGACAGGGACAAGGGCAAAGTGGAAGACAAGGAGACTGATGAGTTGAAGGTGGAGCAGAGGGAAGAGCTGAAGGAGAAGCAGAGGGAGGAGCTGAAGGAAGAGCGGGGGAAAGAGCTAAAGGAAAAGCAATGGGAGGAGCAGAGAGATGAGCTGAATGCGGGGCAGAAGGAGGAAGATTGCTCTACTTCTGTGATTAGACAAAAACATGATGATTTATAGAAAACTCTGAAATAGCATCAGAGATTCTTGGTCAGGGTAAATACCCTTAATACTCTTTGCTTTTAATGCTTTTAAAGATTAGTCCAGTTGTAGGCACAGCATTGTGCATTTTATGATGCCATACAGTCCAGGGGCAAAATGGCATTTTGCATTACACATCAATCAAAGCAATATATACTGTTTCTGCCTCTCCCAGGATTGCTGTGGTTTGGTGGCTATATTAAACCTACAAAGTTCATCTTAAGTGTCCTGACTTAACTTTAAACTCCCTAGTAAAAACATGTACACAGGTTTAACCTACGTTTAGCCCAATTAACCTTGTACTGCTTTGGGTTTTTATTTGATTTTAGCCAGTGTTACATTGTTAATATTACAGAACTTTTATTATCTTTAACATTCTAGGCTGATGGGCACTAAATGGAACATGTGCTGCATAAATATTAGATTTTAAGAGTAAACATCTTTATTTTACACTAACACTGAAAAGCAGGAAATCCTCAGGACCAGGTAATATGTTTAAATAAACGTAATAATCTAATAATTGTCTTTTTTTGTAATTTTTGTCTTTATTATTTTTTTTTTTTTTTCAAAAACGCCCTTATGTACAATACATATGGAACATATCAGGTACTTCATTTCAAATAAGGAACACCTGCTTATCTGCTATGTCTTTTGAGACATATTCTTTGAATATCAGACATTTCCCAAGTGCTAACAAATAGAGGGTTAATAAAATGTTTTAAATGTTTTTATTTTATTTTACATACATTGCTGTATGAAAGACCCACAATTTGATAGAACACTGACATCCGCTGCTTTTACTGAAGCAAATCATGTCACTTTCTGACTAGAAACAAAAGACAAAACAATGTGCTTGTTAGTCAAGGATTAATCTGTTGTTCAGACCACGACAACACATCCCCATGCTTTCACTAAAACTTTGCCACATTATTAAATATTTATAAGCACAATTTTAACTAAACACAAATGTAACCAAGTTACCGACGTTTAGACAAAACGCAAAAGTGACGTGGAAATATATTGAGAGAAAAAAAAAATATGTTTTAATATCTAATCTGTAGGAGAATTATCTACGACATTTAGTCTATTTCATTACAGCTCTGTGTATTTCAGATAAAATTGTAACATTATTGCCTTTTATTATGAAGCTTTAGTTGATTAAAGGTCAAAGTTCATCCTTCAACCAAAATTTATATATATTTTCATATGCAAGCCATAAACAGTGAAACTTCCTTACAGTGGACAGGTAGTATGTAATGCACAGTAGTTTAATTTTTAATCGCGCTGTTTAATTTTTTTATTAATAAATTTAACAGAATTAGTTTTGAAATCATTGTTAACTCTGGTGTAAAAATCATTTCCGGGTTGTTTTTGTTGATCATAAAGACTTTTTACCGTCTTTATATACGTATTATGTTAATTTTATCGAATTGTATTCAGAGAATAAACTCTTTTTAACAATACACTGTGGTATAAGACTGGGTTTATTGTCCAGTTGTTCGTCCAGGACCAAAACAAGTTACGTATTTACATCTCCACACGGAAACAGACTGAACAGTGTGTGAGAGAAGTGTACAGGAGTATTATGGAGACGTGACCTATAATCTTAGGCACTTAAAGCAGTTCTCACATTAAAGTACGTCAGTGTTCATTATGATGGCTGTAGGTGGTTTGAGACAAAAGCCAAGGTCCACCCGTACAGACTCAAATCTTATAAAGACGCAACTGCGCAGCTTCTCGTGAAGGCTTTGTTTTCCGCCGGAGTAGTGGCCGGGTTAGAGTTCAACTCTTCGGGGAAGCGGGATAAAGATCTGCAGAGCTCCATAGAAAAGCCCCAAGGCTCCGGTGGCTCGCCGAGTTCCCAAAGAACCCGAGTCTGACCGACTGCTTCTCTCGCCTTAACTGCATCTGCGCAACTCGATCAGGAAAGAGAAGCCTCGTCTCCACAATGAGGCCAATGTTAAGCAAAAGAAGTGTCAGTCAGAAGACTGTGGACTATCAGATGAAGCCTCAAATCAACAAGTTGCCTCCAATAATATACAGAGATTTAGGCGCGTAGAGACACATGATAACAGTCACTGGCGCTAACAGAACTCTACGCGTTTCCTTTAATGTGCCCAGTGTCTATTTATTATTATTAGTAGTAGTAGTAGTGTTATTTTTTATTACATTTTACTAACACATTTTAATTATTATTATTATTATTATTATTTTGCACTTATTTTTGTGTGTGATTAATTATGCTGTCACTGCTACTGAACTGAACTAAATATGTCTCTTCACTGTAAAAACTGTAAGTTAACTGGTCACTCCATGAATTACCCCATATATTACCCCATTAGTTCAACTGAAGTTGAAATATGAAGTTACCAGAACAATATCTGACATTCTTTATAGTTATATAAGGTTAATAATCTCAACACTGTGTATAGCCGGATTCATCCATTTTTAATAAACGACTAGAAATGTTACAGTAGTTAATTAACACACTGTTAATGAAGAGTCAGTGTTGATTTACTATCAGTAAAATGCCCTTTTTACTTATCTACAGGTCACTGTGTGGTCAGAGAGACATTTCTGAGTTTATAAGAAACCTAAACAATCCTCCGTTATAACGGGAAGACGACTGTATCTGATTGGTTTATACTGAGACCGGCTCTAAGGAGTAAGTCAGTATTAAGTATTACACGTTTGTGCTATAGCTGGACTGATATCTCCACTCTTGGAGATGTCACGCTCATTTACACCAGGAACGTGTAATATTTTCTAAACTTGTTGCTGAAGTTGAAATGTTTCTCCTGTGCTCCGTGTCTTCCTCCTGAATACTCCTGAAGATCTCTCCCATCTCTATTTGCATAATTATATGCCCACTTCTGAAGGAGATCTAACCCTTAAATTACACGGGTCAACAAACTGCAACAATCAATGTTTTATTGTGTTTGAAATAAAAGAAAATCTGAAACCTCTCTCTCCCTCTCTCTCTCCGTCTCTCTCTCTCTCTCTCTCTCTCTCTCTCTCTTACATCTTATTTTATTTTTTACAGAAGCATTTCGTTCAAAATGTTCAAAATTTCGTTCACGGGAAACTGAAAAAGTGCATTTCTTATAACTCTATAATTCTTCTATCTATCTGTCTGTCTGTCTGTCTATCTGTCTGTCTGTCTGTCTGTCTGTAACACACTCGTTATATAACATGGTCAGAACGCTTTTTTAACGTGTAATAACAATCTTAAAGGTTTCTGTGTGCGTGTTAGAGCTTGATGCCTAATGCTGCTGCCACACACACACACAGACAGAGACAGACACAGAGTGGGTTTATGTGGCTTTAATGGTAGCTTTCGGCTGCGCTACTCCGGACCACGCCGCGCTGTCACTTCCCTCCTGCCTGACAGAGCAGCTCCTAAAGAGCTCCTGTATTGAAACCTGGCGCTGAAATCAAATACATTTCAGCAGAGATTTGCAGCGCAAAGAAAACTTCTTGTGTAATGTGAAGATATGATGGGAGATTACTGTGTATGTGTGTGTGTGTGTGTTGTACTGTGAGGCCGTTATTATTAACATTATAGCCTTGGAGGTGTTTCTCAGATGAAATATAGACCAGTCTCTAGCAATAGCCCATAGCAGCTCTGTGTGTTTTTTCATTACCTGCTCTCTCCGAATCTCTCACGAATAAATAAATACCTGTGAGGATGCATCGTAAAAACAAAGGGGTTTACCAGTTTAAGTGTGACGTTGATGAACGGACCGAGATATTCAACAATATGAGTCTTCATAACACAGAAAATTATAGTGCGGGTCAGAGATTAATGTCAGGAATCGGGCTGCTATCCTGAGTCTCACATCACTGAAGCACTGGGAATGATCATTTCAAATCATCATTTATTTAAAAATTAAATTGGGGGGGCGGGGGGGGGGGCAACTTTGGCAAGTAGAGCAGACAAGTTTAGTTACTTCTAAATCTTTTCTTTTTTTGCTTCAAGCTCACACGAGTAGATAAACTGTACATAATAATAACACCTTAAAGGAAAATAATACTAACACCTGTCATATAGAGTTCACCTATGGGCTTCTATATAACCTCACCTAATTATTATTATTATTATTATTATTATTATTATTATTATTATTATTATCATCATCATCATCATCGCTGTTGTTATTACATAATATGTATTAAATACTACAAGTACTATAATTAATAATAAATATAATAATAATAATAATTATTATTATTATTATTATTATTATTATTATTGTTGTTGTTAGTAGTAGTAGTAATATAATATATTTGCAAATAAAGAGGCTTAAGAGTAACAGTTTTCCTTTCGTGCAGTTATCAAACAATATCTAAAGAGAAGACCAGACATTTCTCTCCTGTATGTTTTCTATGGCGCTGGTTAAAGTTTGTTTGTGCATTTGTTTGGTGTATATATATATAGTGTACCTTTAAGCCGGTGCATTACAAGCTGCCACGTTGCCACGTTGGGTGCCAAGCGGGCGACCCAGGCTGAGGACACGATAAAAACCTGATCCTTTCCAAACAACAAGAGTCTCTTTCATATGAAATTAGATTAGGGCGCTTTAAAACCTTTACTGGACCCTGTTTCTCTATTGGTCTTGTGATGTTGCGCTAAACGAAGGGATGACTGAATAGGCCATAATAAGACCTATAGATGTGTGTGTGGGGTGTGTGTGTGAGAGAGAGAGAGAGAAAGAGATAGAGAGAGAGAGAGATTGACTGTGAGGCAGGGGGATAAACCTGCTTCTCATTCACACATTATATATGAGTCTCATCAAGCCTAACGGAGTGCTAACCACATCAGTGCAGTTCCCACCTGAGCAGCGGCAGCGTTATTGTCTCTCACTAACCCTTCCTCATTAACCCACGCCCCAAAAAGTTCCGAATTAAGACGCTGCTATCCAAAGGTCCCAAAGCAGTGAAAAGCTACTGGGGGTTTAAACGCCAAGCAAGACTGAGGATGATGATGATGAAAATAATGATGATGATAATGATGATGATAGATGTAGTATAAAGGACCCATCTTTGTGTTATATAAAAACTCTCTCTCTCGCCCTAATCCAAATTTAACCATTATCTAAGTCGCACTGGTTTTTTTTTTCACTTCTCCAAACACTTTTATCCAAGCCCCAGAAAACAGTCTCTATCAGTCATCTCTCCAGCTCTTCCTCTTGCTTCTTCTTCTTCCTCTCCAGCTGAAGTTGAAAGGTTACAGTAGAAGGCGCTTTGGCGGGAGTTAGTCACCTGTGTGAAGACGGTGAAATGAGTGATCTTCGGGAACAGAATTTATCATTAGTAAATAAAGTGTTTCCGACTCAACAAAACAACATGGACGAGTTTTTAATCGACTGTTAATCAACTGTGTGAAACAGAATACAGAGCGATGGATGTTTTAAACGTGGACACTGAGATTAGAAGCGTTAGTGAAGAGTATTATTATTAATAATACGGCGCAAATTCGATACAAAAGAAAGATAATCAACGGCTGTTTAATAACGAACCTTTGTAATAACTCACAATCATTTATTATTTTATTTTTACTATGGAATTTAACTTTGTAATGTTCTAATATTTAAACAAACTTATACTAATATAAGAAAATATTTCAAATATACATTTTCAATTATAATACATAAATAAATAAATACACTTAAATATATGCATACTTAAATAAATGCATTAACAATAGATAAATAAATTTAAAACTACAATAATGCCCGCTTTTATTCTGTTATTCTTCTTCTTCTTCTTTTCTTATTATTATTATTATTATTATTATTATTATTATCTACAGTACTTCTATTTTATTTGTAAATTGTGGTGCCTACTTTGATGAAAAATTATTAAAACAAAAAATAATAATAATTAAAAAACCAAATAATTCATTCATTTATTATTATCAGCTTAATCCACATGGCGAGCCAACCAATGCCCACCCGGCATCTATGAGCGCAAGGGCAGAATCAACCCTAGACGCATACAGTCATATACACATTCACGCACTTAGAGCCACTTTAAAGACACAAATTAACCTACTTAAAATTAACATGCGTGTATTTAAAATGTGGGAAGAAACCGAAGCACTCGGATAAAAACCGCACAAACACGGGAAGAACGGGAAACCCGGGAAACGAACCGGAGTCCTTCCTGTGAGGCAACAACACTACCCAGTGCACCACCGTGCCACCCTAAAATAAATCAACATCAATATATATATATATATATACACACACATTTAATTTCTATATACTTTTAAACACTTGCGATTATTAATTCTTAGTTTTTGTACCCTTTTAACTCGTGGGTTCATTGTTTAGGCATAGTTCCTGTTTTACGTTTTTGTTTAGATGCGACAACAACAACAACAACAACAACAATAATAATAATAATAATAATATTGTAAAAAGATATGTTTTCGTGTTAGAGAAAAGAGGCGTAATGTAAACAATATACTGAGCGAGTAAAGTGCAGACAGAATTAGAATTTATCCTTAAGATGACGTCACTCAGTTCAAACTCCATACAGGTAATGCACCGAATACTTTATATTAAACAACCTTATACCTATCACCTGAATTAATTCCCCTTCGTACATCCAGACAGTGTGTGTGCGTGTGTGCGTGCGTGCGTGCTCGGAGCAGCACTGTCAGGCTCGCTTGTTAAGATTGTAAACTGTTGGCAGTCTCCAGGTACTAGCGATGGCCGCGATTTAAAACTTGTTCTGTCTAATTTGACAAGACTATCCGGGCACCTGAGTGCAGGACCATGGACAGCGGTGTGTGCGTGTGTGTGTGTGTGTTTGTGTGTGCGCGTGCGTGTGAGAGAGAGAGAGAGAGAGAGAGAGAGAGAGACTGGTCAGTTTTTATCAAACCGACAGATCCGAGTTAGTGAATGGGTCAATTTATGTTCCTTTATTATTATTTATTTATGTGTTTGCTGGCGAATGACAATAAACCTGAATCTTGACTGAGTGAATGAAAAGGTGCGGAAGTGAGTGTGTAAGTGGAGAGAAGACAGTAGGTTACTGAGCTAGTGCCTGAGTGAATAAATAAGTGAAGGAGTGAGTGAGATTAAGAGAGTGAGTGATAGCAATGGCTTTGTGTAAATAACTCACTCTCATTCTCTCTCTTATTCTCTCTTACTCTCTCTCTCTCTGTCTTTCTTCCTCTCTCTCTCTCTCTCTCTCTCTCTTTCTCTTTCGCCCTTTCTCTCTAAAACACACACACACACAAACATATACAGTATATACAAGTACATTCACTCTGGAGTACGTTGTCCTGGGCTCGCTAACCGCGCTTGAAGTGCTGCAGGGTTGCGGGGAGGAACAGAATTGGGGTTTGGATGTATAACAGTGAGGATAAACTGTGTGATAGTTCTCTACAGTTTCCAGACAGCTTGTTAATTAAAACCCCCAGAGATAAGTTTGTGCAGCAGCGTCCATACAGGAACATCGCTAACAATCCTTCACCGAGCTGTGTGTAAAAGAACCTGTGAATTTCTCTCTCTCTCTCTCTCTCTCTCTCTCTCTCATTCTCTCTCACACACACACACACACGTCCTAATCTCTGCAGTAGTCAATGTCTTGTTTGTATTTTTATAAATCGAAAGTGTAATTAACTCAATTATACAAAAGGAGTCAGTTCAATGATTCAGAATCTCATTTATAAATTCATTAATATCAGGATCATTACTCCTGTAGATTATATTAACATTTCATTATGGAAATACTGACTCAGTAACAGTCCAAGCTCTGGTCACAACATTCTGCTTTAACTGTGGGTTCATTTGTTTTAGTAGCTAAACGTATATTTTAAACCATAACCCCCCAACTTATATACACACTCACCGGCCACTTTATTAAGTACACTTTTCTAGTAATAATTTGGACCTCTTTTACATTCAGAACTGCCTTAATTCTTCCTGTCATACTTTCAGCAGCGATGGTCTTTTAAATTACTTTGTTGTAGCGAGCGGATATTTGAGTTACTGTTGCTGTCTATTATCTCGAACCAGTTTGTCTATTGGCGTCTGACCTCTCACACCAAGAAGGAATTTTCAGCCACACAACCGTCCCTCACTGGATATTTTCTCTTTTTCTGACCATTCTCTGTAAACACTAGAGATGGTTGTGTGTGGAAATCTCAATAGATCAGCAGTTTTTGAAATACTGACCAGCACCGCCTGTATGTAAATATTATATATATATATATATATATATATATATACAGTATATTGTATATACTGTATATATATATATTCAACAAAAATATGTAAATACTATTTCTTTGGA
>JAOUQV010000023.1:7160562-7178846 GCA_028565295.1 Aspidoras spilotus | reverse complement strand
TATTATATTATATTATATTATATTATATTATATTATATTATATTATATTATATTGTTTGTATTAGTTGTTGATATTGATGATAGTTGAGCATGCAGCTGGAATGTCCACATGATGACCAGTGAAAAAGTGATGTATCAAAATGGGTCACTGTTACATTTTGTCCCAGCATGAAGTGTAATTACAACAAAGTGCAGCTGAGAAAATTTAGAAACTTGGTGGCTGCGGTTGCACAGGCACAAACCATCTGTTGCATATTATAAAACTGGGCAGTAAATATAGCTGAAAATCCGGGGCGTTAGCAGGTATGTAAGTGGGGGATTAGTTTGCTCGAGTTTGATGGGTAGATCGGAAAGTGCGCTCATAATGGCCCGTGGAAACATATTTGCTCGAATTTGAGCTTTCTTTGAAAGAGTTGGCGATATTCTGACGTCACCGTGTTTATCACGAATTTAAACAATGGCGATTATCTGCATCTGTAAAGCTTAGCAACATAACAAGTATTTCTAAGACTCTAGAAATACTATAGAGTGGAATATGTGTAGGATACTATTAATATGAAGGAGATCATCCTTTACACCTAACGCCAAATCTCAGATTTCTTCAAATGCGTTCGATATTTGTTAAATTACCGCGTTGCCTTGGACTCCGTTATATCTTGTTGCACGCTTGCAGAGCAAACTTTACTTTCCGACCCCCTCACAATTACCTTTTCTGGCCCTAATTTATTTCTCCACAAGCGTGGAGACAAACACGGAAAACTGTCCATCCCCACTCTAAATGTTACGGTGCTGATTAATTTGTTGTTAATGACAACTCTAGTCATACACACGGACACATCATCTGCTCTCTTTGCGTTTTTTTTTCACTTGGGTTCCCTCCCCCTTCTCTCTTTCTCTCTCGCTCTCTCTCCCCTCCTATGCTTCTGTATTTTACCCAAACACGGGAGCGCGCAGACTCACTACAGACACACACACACACATACCAGTCTCTAGTCACACGCGCGCACATTTAAGGGGTACAAATGAAAATAAGTTCCTTACTTTTTTTTAAACGAGCTCCGTGTAGGCCTTCATGTGTCCTTTCTTTTGGTGAATTTTGGTGGGACCTGGTTGGGAAGACGGTTATCCATGTCCGCGTCGTCCTTTTCTAATTAATGCGTTTTCTGGAGCCTGTGCTTATATACCCAAATGGTTTGAGTGAAGTGAAGTGCAGATTGAGACATATTGAGCCCCCTTTAAGGGGGGTGATTTCATGTGGGAGGTTGGACGCAAAGTTTGGACTCGTGACTGGCATTCCAGAGAGACGTGCATAATTTAAAGCAACAAAGCAAAACAAGAGACGAGTCTGAGGGAGGGAGGAGTAAAAAATGGAAAGAACTAAGTGATAAACAGCTGTCAGTGCTGGACAAGATTTTAGTTGTATATTCCCAAAGTTCAAATTGTCACAACTTCTCCATAGAGTTAGAGTTTTACCCGATGACGATTAATTTAAATATAAACAATCTGAATGTATTTTTAATTCGAAAACCTATTTGTATCTTATAGCTACTTTCCCATAAATAAATAATGTGATTAATGCCTGATATAACTGTAGTTGTCTACTCCGAGCATAGAAAAAACTCCATCTAGTTCCACGATAGTGTTTGTAAAGTAAGAAACCATACTTTTTATTTCACTTACAATTCAAAGGTAAAAATTGGTACAAACACAAATACTTGTCTTTTAATTTATTGTTAAGATTTTGAGTTTTTATTAGTTACATTGCTTTTAAAATAGTATTTTGCAGTGTACCATTATTCAGTGATTCCACTGAGTGGCGATTAATGTATATAATGAATAATATTGGTCGCGGTTATTTATAGAATAACTCAATTCTGCACTAATATTAAAAATACTGAACGCTATATATACTCATAGTTTAACTTTTATATATTTATTATTTTCTTCTATAATTTTGCAAACTACTTCTACTACTACTATAAACAATAATATATTTACAATTATAAAATTGCTAACTGTAGAAGCAGAGATGCTGCTTCTGCCAGAGAAGACAGACAAATGCCTGGCGTCCCAGGACAGTGTAGGCCCCCGTGGGCTGAAAAACTTTAAGCTATTGGCAATACGTAGAATGTGGAGCCCCTATCTCAGAGCTCATACATACCCACAGATCCATGATAAATGTTATTATTTATTATGTTTTTAATGTGATTTTTATTTACAGTTGTAAATTGCATTTTAGGCTCTGTATGTTCTAAAAATAGCAATGATGTAAACTTTTATATATAAAAATGTAAATTACATATTTATTTTATGAGTCAGATTATTTATAAGAGTGATAACTGTTTTTGAAGGATTCATTATTTTTTAAATAAAGGGCCCCAACTGGCACTAGATTTGCCACTGGACACCACAAGTGGTCGATATTGGCTCTGTTCAGATGAGAGGCGTGTGTGTCATTAAGAAGCAGTCTACATGCGCTCGCTGAAATGAAGTCGAACACTAAAGAAAAAGCATGGTGTTGAGTCAGATATCTCTCTCTGTTGTCAGTGGTGGTCCATGGCTATGGAATGCTAATAAGAGAATCCCCCTCTTCCCCTCCTCCTCCTCCTTCTAGTCGTCGTCCGTGTCTTCTCATTCCCTTTCTCTCAGCTGGCAGAAGGGATCGATAGCTGACCCGATGCTTTGGACATGCTTTATTTTTCTGACCAGGCAATGATATTATCAGCCTTGAACGTTATATACAGCAAACGTCTTTCTAAATCAACACAAAGAGATCGCTTACACAGCGATCTGTGCTTTCTCGCCTGCTTTCCTCACACCATTCAGGCCCCGACCACACACACACACACACTTATGTTGCATTGAAAACTGGGGACATTTTATATCCTGTTGTGTTGGATCTGATCCATGACTTACAGCTTACTAGGGAGTTTTGTGGACATGGGTTTAGGCAGAAATAATAATAGAACCCTCTAAGAGAGGAAAAGGTCAAATCTAGGTTTCTCAATGTTCTAGTAGTTTTTGCCATTCGAGTATTCTATGCAGAACCAACCAAAGAGTTTATAACAGGTTCCAAATTACATCCTTTGAAAGAACCCCGAACTATTATACTGAGCCCATTGAGGAACGTTTGTGTCGGCAGTGTTGTGTCATCTCAGGTCCACCTCATGTATTCTCTAATGTGTTTTTAATAACGATATATCCACAAAATACATAAAGATTCGGTATCATATGAACGTTTTCCTACACAATTCACTTCCTTTAGACGTAAAAAGTGTGACTGATAGATAGATAGATGCATACACAGACAGACAGACAGACAGACAAACAGACAGACAGACAGACAGATAGATGGATAGATAGATGAATACGTTTTCCATATTTACCTACAAGATAAATAAATGAACACGAAAGTGCGAAATATACACCTTTCAGCCAAGACAATCTGAGCATATATATATATATACGAGGACACTCGTTCGTCTTATAAATGTAGACTCTGTGACATACTGTATTTATAAATACGTCCTGAATTTTAGGGTTAGCCTTCACCTATAAGAGGAACAGATTAGCTGTTTTATATGGTCTCACAAATCGTAAATATTCTGATCTTAATGAGATTTGACGCTTTGGTCAATAATCTACTAGACATCATGCACAGCTGCATACAATCAAACAGTTTTACACGAGCATTCCCTATAGTTATTAATCTACGTTATGTAACCACAAACTGATATTAGATTATCTATGTGACTATGGTCAAATAAGACATGTTTAGTGTAATTTGAAATAATAATTCTATAACACGGGGCGCATGCCTTTTTTGTTCATAGTAGTCAACAATAGCTCCCGTGTGTCTCTGCTCTCGTTCCTGATAGCGACCATTTTCAATTAAAAAAAAACCCTCAACTTGAGAAACATTGAAGACCAAGAGCAGTCAAAGAGCTATTGTCTCGGGTCCTTTGGGGTAATCAATCAAAAAGCGTCTGGGCTCTACGTGGTTTTAGCACAGTTTCAATTCAGCCTCTTTGCAAAAGCTTTTCACATGGGACCAAAATAACCTCCATGATCCAAGCTTCATTTAATAAAACCTGCGTTTGTCTAATTATCCTGCCGCAGAAATAAACCGACATTACGAAGTCACTATAACCTTAAAAATAAATCTTAAAACCTAGTATACCAAATCAGTCATCATTCAACATATCTCGGTCAAACACTGAATAGACAATTAAAAGCTAAACGTTGTGCCTGTTGCTATAGTTTACGCCACAAATATTTGACATGGAGAAAGTTTAAGGCAATCGTTTAGACGACTGGAAAACCAGGGTTCACACGGTGTCTACACTCTGCATTCATAAATAATGCGTGGGTAAAACACTCATTATTCTTTTACTTATAAAACCAATCATATTACAAAACCGCAAAATACAGATCAGATCCAAACATGCGAATAAGAAGTGAATATGCTTAAGACACACCAGACAAATCCATTCATATGATCACTAAGCTCCATCCTCAGACCACGCATCATTTAAAGCCACAAATATCATAGCTAGATCGTTAATAATACTAATACTACTGCTACTACTAATAATAATAATAATAAAGTGAATCAACAGCATCTAACAATTCAATTAATGATTCAGACAATATTTTCAGAACATTGCTGTCTAAAGATAAAAATAAGGGCTAGTCATAAAATAAAACATTCAAACTAATACAATTTAGCGACTAGAACGAGAGAAATGACAGGAATGATAGCACTAGCTGTCAAATAAACTGTTTAGATACTTCGGCTTTTTCTATAAAGTAAGTACAAGTACCACTTGAAGGTGTGTTAATTGACTGACATTTATATGCGTTGTATCGCGAGATTTAAATGAATCTCGTACTTCCGGGAAGATGGAGGTTCATATCGATGCTTGTAATTGTAGCAGAGTCAAGAATCATTGTTATTATTGTCGCCTTGAGAGATATCTCAATTTCCTTCTCCGTTCACAAACAATCACCCCTATGTTTGATTGAACACCTGAAGTTGTCCGAGTTTGGGGACGAGTGTCGCAAATTGTTCCCTTTACACTCCTTTACGGCTCGTTTATGCGAAGCAGGTGTTTTTTTTTTTCATTAACACATTTTAAGTTCATATATGTAAGAGTAATGTAAACACGTCTAACGCTTCGCTTTTTCAGTGTTGATACAGAACTATAGTCGGTATGCGCAAGCACTGTGCAAATACACGCAGGTTCTTTCCTAAGGTATAAAGCCTTTAGATGTGCTCAATAATATGAGTCTGAACACCGATTTCTCACCGTCTTTGTACAATACATCACATTTAGTGTTCTCTATCGACCGGTTTACACGCGGCAGTGTACATTTCCTAGATTGATCAGGCATAACTGAAAACATCCTGCAGCCCTACAACAAAATAACATTAGTTTGTGGTTTTGGGGAGTTTTTTTTTCTCTCTCATCCTCAGTGACAGGCAGGTCTGGTCTTTTTTACTTCTATCCAGTGCCTTTCTATAGCGCTATATCACTCAATCTTTCTCCGATCTCTCGATTTTTAAGCAGCCCTTCTATCCAGCCTGGGAAAAATATGAAAAATTATTGTGCATAGATCTTCGAACAAGCACGTCACACAACTTGTATTCTGAACGCACGCACAAACACACACACACACACACACACACACACACTATATCCAGCAAAGCTGAAAAACCAAGCAACCTTATGAACAGAATACAAAAAAAATACCCCGAGTATAATCGCGCGACTGCATTTGTAACACGTCTTATACTTCCAATAAAAAACAGACATCCCTCGTTACAAAGTTGCAGCTGGGGCAATTATTCCAAAGTATTAGTACAAAAAATACCGTGTGGTGTAATTAGGCACATGTGTATATAGTGTTTTTTTTTAGTAAAGGAGAAATCGAATATAAATACTTTTGCAGTGTAATGATACTACTATTACTACTACTGCTACTGCTAAATAGTAATAACAATAATAATAATAATAACGTTACATCTAAATAACATGGACCAAATAAAATCTGCTCACTGAGCCATGGTTGCCTATTACTTTTTTTAATAGTATAGTCACCATCACACAACTTCATCAAGCGACCCTTCTGCACAAACATATCATGGATTGAGCAAAATGGAAGCCACAATCAATAAAAAAGTAACAATGAAAATATTGAGACAAACCAAACAAAATGTATTTTGAAAAAAAAATGATATATTAAAAGTGCTTTTAAATTTCCATGTCTTTCCTCTTTGACTGATGATTGACTCAACACACACACTCACACACACGACCAAGGCATCATCTCCTTCAATAGTCCATGAGGTCAGGTTCACCACAGTTGCATGTCCATGGAGCATCAATTTGGGAGGGGGTTGGGGTGTTCAACCATCAGTAATATTGTCATAGCGATTAGACTGTTTCTTATTTGTCTAAAATTTTCTTTATTTCTTATGATTTAAATTGTCACTTCAATTTTAATTCTTGGAGAACATAGCTTCAACAACATATATAGCACTCAGTATAAGAAGCAAAATGTTATATCAAAAATCATTAGTAGAGAATCACAGAAAAAAACTGGTTTAGAACCAGAAAAAATACAAAACAGAGATACACAGACACAGGACATTTCTTATAATTGGTTGGGAACGTTAATCTCCCACTAAGTTTTTGATTCATTTTTACTGCGCATAAGGTGTTCTTCAATTTATCTGTATGTATTTCTTTTTGATTTTTCTTTTTTATTACAAAAAAGGAAAATAAAGACTAGTATTTTACAAAAAAATGGAGAGTGTTCTTGACAATGATGATGGATTTGCATGGAGTTAAGTCCAGAGTTTTATCTTTGTACATTACGTATTCCATTTCAGTCCAAAAAAAAAAGAAAGTCTTCCAATGTGATCAGAAACGAGGTCGTCTAATATATATATAGATAGATAGATATAGTCTTCTTGAAAGGAGGGTTGTAGAGTTTGGTCCTTTAGTCTCTTGCTTATTTTATTGGATCAAACACTCACTGGGATCATTGAATGGACATGTATGGCCAGTTGAAGCTGCTCCCGGATAGCAACATATCCCTGATGAGGGTTTCAATTGGAGTTTTACCTACCAAGCGAACGAAGAACAGCTGCTCAATGACGGATGATGATACAGTACGCAGCGAGGGCAGTCGCAGCAGTAGCTTGCCAAAGCGACTAGGCTGATTTGGGTACTGGCTCCTCACATACTCCTCCAGAGCACACTGAGACTTCTCCTGCAAGCTCTCAATGTGGGCTGCATCTGACAGGCCGCACGCGTCTGTGTGCAGGAAACAATAAAATACACCAAAAAACAAAGATTAGTATTAGTATTTTATCATATGCACCGTTATTGAGAATAGTAGGTCCAACATAATCATGAACGATGAGTGTCATAAATAAACAACATGGTTGAACCACTTTATTAAAAGTGCTTGGACATTATAGATGATTCTACAGTCTTAAAACAAACCAAACTAAGACTTCTGCATCTTTATGTGTAAGAGCTCAATTGTAAGGCCCAATGGAATACATGAAAGCAGGCAGCCATTTTTTATGCAAAATTACGAAACGATCTTATCTGCATATTCTTGAAAGCCACAGATTTTGGTTATAACTTTCAAGCTAATTACTTTTCAGTTGCTATAGAGTCATTTATTTTCTATTTGCTTGTGCTTTTCTGTAGATGGCAGAGCAAGCAATGCCGAAATCCCTGAAGAATTTATTAAAATGGTTTTAGTCGAGTAGACATTCAAATTTATGTGAAAACAGAAACAAATTGTCTTATAAGTTCTGTCCTCATTCATCCATTTCATGTAGAGTAGAGCTACATTTATATAGGTTGTATGTACACAATGCATTACCTGATAAATTCTTTTAAACAACAACTGACATGTACACACTTCAACAAGCCCATTTAGTGCGCAATATAACAACATGGCAACCTAAGCAATATAGATTTATTATGTTTTTCATTTATAATTGTACGAATATTGTACTGTATAGGCAGGCGTTCAACATACAGCATTATTGAGACTGATGCTAATTACACTAGGTTTGGATTTAGTACTCTGACCTTTTACACTTCTGAACTGGGAAGTTCAAGCAAAAAAAACCCTGATTAATGAAATATCCGACCCAGACAGCGTGAACAAATATCATGAGTGTGTGCAATCTATCGACAGATTTAAGTGTAATTAAACGAGTGCATTTGTTTATAATTTATGGTTTGAATTATATAGACTACAAACTCACACAGACACTGGATCTACTTGCAAAAATATGTCAATATGGAATAAACACTTATTCCATATTCCACACTTGCAGGATGATATATTATATCATCCTGCACTATATAACTGTGGATTATAACAAAACATGGATATTTCACCAGGCTACTCTTCACCAACTGGCATGGACTATCGATTCTTATAGCTATTTTCGCTTAGGTTTAAGCTAAAACAAACAGATATACACTTTATGCCCATTTTTATATTGTGCAGGTTTGTTGCACGGTCTAAGCCCAAAATCTTGAACCGCGCTAAGAGTAATAATGTGAACGGTGGTTTACTAATGATAACGAACATTCAGGTTAAAGTGGAAACTGTCTGTAATTAAATAAATAAATAAATATATAAAAACTGCAGCAACACTGAATGCTATTGGACAATGACCCATGGACTATTTAACTGTACAACGTCATTCACAACAGTTTTACGTATAACTGCGACGACGCGAAAAGTGCTAGTGATACCCAATGTTAGAGCGTTTATTTTGATCAACTATTGTATGACTGAAAGCGATAGATTTCTAAATGCAGCAAAGAAAACATGTCCTCTCTGTGCACAAATTAAACGGCAGGTCTCATCAACCTGTTTCTCAAAAGGAAATACAATATAATCGAGCTTCTGGTTGGTCTTTATAGTAAGACGTCTATAGTAATCAAAATGTACGAGTATAAAACACGAATAATACATCACGGCTATAATTAAGAGCCTAGGGTGTGTTAAAAAGCCGATTTTTAAAAATTATTTAAAATACACTTCGCGGAATAAATAAACTTCGTTACTTTATTAAATATTGTATGATAAAATATCACACCATCAATATGTAATCTTGTTTAAATAAAAAAAATCTAAATGATATAATAATAAAGACATTGTTTAAATGATCGCATTTTGCGTATATCGATGGGAAATATTAAATCGGACAGTACAAATTATTCAACACTACGCTGTTTTACTCTACACGTGCGCGTGCAATCTATTGCTTTTACGATTTTTTAAATAATATGTTAATCTTTAATAAATCTTTAGTATCTTAAGTAAATTTCCAAACATTGATAACATTAGCTACCTGTAAATTAATCCTGCAAATGAATATATATAAAAAAAAAAAACATAAAAATCATGTATTGAATTCGCACTTAGTTCTTTTATTTCATATATTATTTCATATTTTATTTCATATATAATATTTGTATAGATTAAAAACGGTTTGCAAATTAATATATCAACATTAATATATCACGTAGGCTACGCTAGATTCTTATTTTTCGAATCACGCATTAGGGTCGAAATGATTTATTTATATTTTAGGTACCCAATCATAATCCACCTGTAAAATCCATTCTCTGCACCACAGGCAGGTATATTTTTCTTTCTTTCTTTCCTTAACAAATAATATTTTAGAATGTATTTACTTTAATGGCTGTACAATGGTCATGTGTTTACTTTGAGTTCTTTACAAAATACATTTACAAAATACATCCAATTCTAACACGAGCTCCTTTCTGCAAACCTGGCCTATAGGCCTGTTTTATCTAGCACAGTCCCTCGCTAAACCATCCCCTGCCCTTCCGGTATACAAGCCTAATTACTCACCTGACGTGAAGAGCACGATGGCTTTGATGCAGCTGTACTCGGCCGAGTCAACGTGCAGGGCCTTTAGCTTCTCGACCTGCTCCTGGAATATTCGGATGTGATCCATGAAGGCCACGACGCGGTCGGCTGACATGGGCGACGCGTGCAGGCCGGCGGCCGCGAGTAACGGCGCCACGTGTAGGGGCATGGAGCACTGCGCCGCGTTTAGAACGAACAACTCGCTCCAAGTAAGTCTCAGAAGTGATACTTGATCGGTGATCTGCAGGTCGGGAAAGAAAGGGATGTTCCGTGCCCATTCCACGGCACTGAAGAGGAGGCGAGCCGCCAACTCGCATATGTTCTCGATCCCCATGATGTTATTGGGTTGCATGCACTGGCTTCCGTAGCGGGATGTAGGGTACGGCTCTGCACGCAGCAGCAACGAGATGTATCCGGAGAGGTAACAGTGGCCGTTCAGAGGGTCCCCGTTGGTGAGCGCGTACTGGCCTGGGTTCGGCTGGGTTGGGGGCATCCTTCCTCGCTGAACCGCTGACGAAAAGAGAGAGAAAGAGAGGAAATGTGCATCCAGAACTGAGAAACATCATTTATGTGAAAGCTTGTTTAGTAAAAAATAAAAACGAACATATACGCCATTGCCATTCTGTATTTATATAGTAATTACAAGTTGAATTTTTTTTTTGGTGTATTTAATGTATAACATGAGCTAGCATATATATATATATATATATATATATATATATGTGAAATCGTTATTTATTATGTCCGTATTTAAATCTATTGCCAACACACACACCTGATTGCAAACACAGCGACAAACTGATATTTAATGCAATAGTGATATGACTGATGGCTAACCTTGATATGAACATAGATTTAAAACGATCTTCTCATGTCTTATTCTGCACTGACAGATTAAATCATGTTCTACAGTACAGAACTTCTAACGTCTTCACATCTTAGGAAAAGTACAGTATTATTAACTATAATAACAACAATATTGATAACTACATTATTGATAAATACAGTATAAAAATACAAGCAAAATCCTACATTATAAAATGATAACAATATACTGTATTTGACAGTTGGGCAGTCTAGATTATTTTAGCTGTAGAACGGGAGGAATAGCCTATTAATTTCCACAGTAAAAACAATATCCAAATAGCTGAAAATCTGCAAATTTAATCTAAAAATGCGAGAGAGTAGACTAACTCGGACAAAAATATTCTCAACGTTATAAAAATATACACAACGTTCTCCACAAGCTGATACCCGCTTTGTTCATATGCTTGAGACTAGAGCAGGCCTCTGAACAAACACACACACACACACACACACACACACTACAACTTCTTTCACTATAAATATAAATGACTTTATGCACATGGGTAAGCAGGCCACTATAAAATCGTGTATTTATAATTACTACACCCACTAGAATACAGTACTATGACACACACACAAACATACACACTTAAATCTCGTGTAATTGACTGAACTTGAAATGGAGGTATCTAGCCTCTGGGCTAAGCTGTGTGATATTTCAATGAGCATAGTAAACAGAAACCTTGTTTTTCTTTGCCTATAGAACTGATGTACACGCATGACGGGCGTGACTTGGTTTCTCTGACACTCTTTAACAGACAGTCAAATAAAAACAATTTCCAAGTGCTGAATTTATAGTTAAACATTTTAAAGCACAGTTCTATAAGAATGTCAGGAATAGTAGTGTGATGCATTAAAAAAAGATATTCACCTTCCCGCCGCATGCCCACTTTTAAGCACTTCTTAAGCCGGCAGTATTGGCACTGATTGCGATGGTGCTGGTCAATAGGACAGTTCCTGTTGGCACGGCACGTATACGTTAAGTTCCTCCGGACACTTCGCTTGAAGAAACTTTTGCATCCCTCGCAGGTGAACTGGCCATAGTGCTTGCCGCTCGATTTGTCTCCGCAAACGACGCACTCGATATGCTGCTGGCTCTGGCCTGAGTTCTGACTGCTCTTGTCTCCAGCCGTACCCGGGGTGGACGGAGCTCCCGGTTGGCTGGGCGTCTGCGGGGTGTGCGGTGCCGCTGACGCCGCCTGCTGCTGCTCCCTCGACGGCTGCGCTACGGGGTTCGGCCCGGTCACCGGTCCACCGGCCACGTCTTCCTGCGGATCGCGCCAGACGCTAACTACCATTGCCATATCTTGGGCCCGAAAAGTGCTTTCAAGCGAACCGTTCGCTCGGACGGCGGAGCTTGCAAAGGGGAGAATCGCGGACGGAAACGGCAGCGCGGAAGTCAAACCTAGGCGGTCAATCTCATAGGAAGAAAAAGGACAAGATGAAAAAAAAACAGCAAAAACCTAAAGCAGTCGATACATTCAAAACAGCATGCGAATTGTCGCAGAATAAAAGAAGCCGATTAGGATATGCAGTTATCGGGAGGCCAGTTCCAAGGTAGCTCGCAGTCAGCCATTCGGTAGCCCCGGTCGCGTGGAGAAAGCGAAGCCAGCCGTAACTGAAATCAGTTTTTTCGCTTACAATATCTTAATAAATATTTTTCACATTGACGGCGAAATAAAAAAATGTAAAAAGCTCGCTGGTGGTTCCGAGATCCAAAGTGCAGTGCGAAATAAATTCCGTTCTTTTTTCCCTTCTCCGCTCCTTTCTCCGTCTTCGGGGTTGGAGTGAAGGAAACACTGAAGAGCGGATTTCTCTATCTATGTTCATGAATAAAGCTCATCTGTTCCAGCTGAAAAACAACGTCGCCCGGGAGCCTATTACATTTTCACCTCTCCACTCGGAACGAAGCGAGGATAAAGACAGAGAGAGAAAAAAACAACTAATAGAATATGCAAGAAGCAGGAGACCCCAGCAAAAATGAATGCGTTTTAACGGGAGGACCAGTGGAGCAGCGTTTCCGAAAAGGAGATCTGCGCGAATGTCTGTATATAGTGAACTTTGACACTACTATTGAAACTGACACGTTTCTATGGAGATCGCTGCGCCTTATATGGTGCTCGTGTCAAGGAGCCAAGAGAGGGGCTGCTGGCAACTGATAATCAAAGGCGACTGACTGGTCAGAACCCTGCATGGAGGGGGGAGAGAGAAAATGGGAGGCTAAGGTTAGCCAAGCCTCCTTCACTCTATTGGTTAGAGTCCTCTCTCATAGCTACCTACGACTGGGGGTAGGAGGGGAAGAAAGAGAGAGAGTGAGAGAGTGAGAGAGAGAGAGAGCGCAATTGGAGGGGGGGGGGGTGGGGGGCTAACAAGCGCGATTTCCAATGCGCTCGCCCCTGCGCCGCTATTTACTTTGAAACCAGATTAGAATGGACCGTCTATTGTCGCTAAAGAGGAAGAAATCCCCATTCGAACGGGTGAAAAGTTAAGGGCGAACAGAAAATAACGTAAAAAATAAATGGTAGCGGGATATACAAGGACTCGACTCGAACCCCTTAAAGTTTGGGACGCTTTGTTCAGAACTGTAGTCTTAATCTGACTACTAATATGCAGTCCCGCTTTGTCAATGCACACAGCAAACATCTCATCGCTCTCACCGTGTGTTCGAATTCACATAGATCTTATTTTGGACAATAAAATTTCCACACATTTGTCGTGTGTTTGTAAATAAACGGCGCACAAACGCAGTTAAACTATTGCGGTGCGCGTGAATTGTGGGCAGTTTGGTTGCTCTAAACGCGTCTAGGATATCATGGGATTTAATATAATGATAGGGAGAGGGAATAAAATAACAGACACAGAAAACGAAGCCGAATGTTTGTCCATTTAAATGTGATTTGAATGTTATTATTTACTCCTATGCTTTATTGATCAGATAAGAGCGGAAGTTCCTGCTCGAGCATAGTAGCAAAGCAAAACGGATTTTTGTGCATGAATCCTGCAGCATGTGCTTACAGGCATTACAGGTTGAAAATGTCTGGATCGGGCTGCCATCTAGCGTACAGTAGCTAGACAATTACAGGGACATAACTGCGAATTGTTGATTTCTTTGCGGAGTTTATAAAGTATTTTTGTAGCATTTAAAAAAATTGAACTTTATTAAGTTATTATGAATTTTTTGCACAAGTTAACAGGAGTGATAATGAGTTTTGGAAACATTGTTTTAAAACGTTACGAGTTAATGTGTATGTTTTAAGTAAACTCTCACATTTAGATCAAATTAGATATAAAATCGTATGTAAATGCGTGAAACTACGGCGAAACATTATTTCTATATTAAAAAAGGATGAATATCATGTCGACCCGTCGGGTTTGGGTTGAGAGTGTTTGCGGCGAGTTTGTCATCGCGTCTTCTTTACGCGTTACGCAAACGCAGCGCGCTATCCTCTGTCCTCTGGAAATAAAAAAGGTGAAACGAACGGGATTAAATCAGACAAAGGGCAAACTTCAGTAAATGTTTCATCAAGATTTTACTCCGCAGCCTGAGAAGAGAGCGAGGGAGAGGCGAGAGAGAGGGAGAGGGGCAACGAATGGGAAGGCAAAGCGAGGGGAAGGCAAGGGAAGAGCGACAGAGAGGAGAACAGATGAGGGAGAAGTACACACCGCCGCAGAGACGCCGCTATTCACCGCTATTCATCTGGAATTCTGCGCTTATCACCAAGGCAGGTACATTCGATCGCATCTACATCACGTCACTGACTACACCTGAGTCGCAAAATCGCCAAGTCGCAGTCTTGCTGTTAATACTGTGATCGCATAGACGCGTAGCCTGTCGCCTCACGTGCAGGTGAAGGCTACAAAATAGTTGTTCTATTTCGCATATATTGATCGGCTATAGATAGATCGGCATGTTAGGTCCCATACACCTAACTTTATTTACTGATATTAATCTGTGTATATCTAACTTGATTAAGCGTCTATACGCAAAATTCACCGTTTAAAGAACTCACATGTGCCCGATTTACCACATAATCACCAGATCAATATAATATCAGTGTGCCTGCGCGCACGGTAATGACAGATGATTATAATTAAACCATAGATTTCTCAGCTAATAGAAAACAGCACTATTGCAAGCACGTGGCTGATTTACAACACACAAGATGTTCCTTATATGTAGTGTATTTATAAAAATAAAACGATGTGAGTCTTAACATAAAGCAATGGCAACATATAGGCTAAAGTTAATAAATAAAAATAAAAATAATTATAACAACAAAAATACACTAAGTGGTTTATATAGGTTGAAACGGGTAGTAATGTAACATTATACCTCTGTGCTGAAGTTATTGTACTGGATTAAAAGGTTATAATTATACTGATAGCTCTGTCATTATTTTTGGAGACAGCTGTTAGTTTTAGTAAACTTTATATATATATATCGTAAGATTGGCGTTTTGTTATGTATGTATGCGTGCAGGTTATGATAAATAAATAAATAAATAAATAGTCTAAGAAGTTCCACGAGCTATACACTCTTACTTTCTGGCTCAGTATTAAAGCAGGTTGTTTTTATGTTGTATAAATAATACACCTAGACTTAAATCCACACACACACACAACATTTGTTCTTTAGCAAGTCATCTAACTGCATTATATTTAATTAAATGCCATATTTGCTCGTGTCCTCTCAGGGAAATGACCAGGGAAGTAAATGTGCTTTGCTCTGTTATATAAGTTAAAGCAGAGCTGCATAAACTTTAAAACCACGTTGCACAAAAAATGATCTACAAAGACACTTTAAGTACATATAGTTCAAGATCACAATCTTTCATGCCAACAAATCTGTATCCACATCACAAAACAGATAATCATAATAATCACAATAATCATAATAATTATAATGATCATAATAATAAAAATGACAAACCCAGACGGCACGCTCATAGATGATTTGCTATGACATAAGTTGACACATATAAATGTATCTTTATTTACAAACCAGTATAAAATATATTTACTAAAACCTCTTATAGATATACATTATGATGATCAGTCAATCTACGCATAAATTATTTATAAGTATAAACAAATAAAATACACAGCATTCATATTCACAGAAAAATAAATAAATATAAATATAAAATAAATTATTTAAATATATTTATTTAAATAATTGACTTATATGTATTATATTATATTATATTATATTATATTATATTATATTATATTATATTATATTATATTATATTATATTATATTATATTAAGCACGTGAATAATGTTTCGTGTAATATTTCTATATAAATATATTTGGGATGCTGGCGGTAATTATCGGGACGCTTACGGCCGCTGTTTTTTCCCTCAACAGCCGTTGGAGGGGTTTTTTCTGTGGCTTTGAGTAGTTTGGGCTGAAAGGGAAGAAGGAGGGGGCTTTTGTCCGATTTGATCCAAAAACTATTTGAGGAGCTCAGATTGGTGTGAAAGGGACGAAAAGGTCACTCGAAATCGCCTTTTATCCGCTGCCGTTTTCTCCATGGATCAGCAACTTTCAATGGACATCATCTAATCGCTCTTAATGGAAGGCACAATCGTGAGAGATGGACAAAATATCTTACACTCTATCTCACCATCTTATAGGCTACTACATCACACTTAAGAGTGTAGTGAGCTGTGTTATGGCTAATACAAACGTATTTTATTAAATAAAAGTAAACACAATTAGTTGAGCCATAATCAAAATCAAGTAGATTTGTAAAATATACCAATATACTATAAACGCTTTACAGTGAATTCTAGGCATGTTATCATACAGCAAAGTCATGTATATCAAAGTGACATTACTAACTTTACCCTGATATCACATAGCAAGGGCAGTATAGGAAGTAATGCAAGAGCGAGTAGAGATTATATTCTTTCATTTACTTGTGCATTTATTTACTTAAACGCTTCACGCTTAATCGACACGAGGGTGCGAATGCACCCGGCAAGTCTGGGCGCAAGGGCAGGAACAACCCTATAAACAGGGCGCCAGTCTATCGTAGGGGCTCACACACAGTCAAAAAGTCATACACTAAAGGTCACTTTGGCAGACCCCAATTAACCTAGAATAATGTCTTCGGAATGCAGAAGGAAGCACCCGGAGAAAACCCGCGCGAACACGGGGAGAACATACAAACTCCACCGCACAAAAAAATCCCGAACCATTGTGCCTCTTGCTGTGACACGACAGCGATAGACAGTGCGCCACCCTAGAGATCATATTATTAAGAAAACAGAACTTTAATGAATTTAAATGAATAAACTAACAAATTAATAAATAAACCCCGTCTATGTTCTCCCAGAATAAGTACATTTAGTTGACGTTTTCCCCCCAAATCATAACACTGATACAGAAAGTATAAAATAAAGGTTACTCCATGTAAACTTCTAAATGTTTAAACACAACACATAAACAGTTCTATTTTGATTTTATGCCAGAATATTGGCTTTACGCATCACGCACTCTGACCTATATTAGTACTAATCATAGTAACGTGTTATATATTCCCACGTACAACAAGGTAGTGAAGGTGCAGGGATTTATTTAGATTAATTTATTCATAAATGTAACTTTTAACAGGAGACTATTGGTGACATGGCCTGTCAGTTTTGTGCTGAAGTTAATGACTTTATTGCGCACAAACCCTCATCTATTTAGAGCACATGTGCTAATTGCCTTGGACGCGCTCAGAGGCCGAGACCATAGCTATTCACTCGGAGATAAAAACAAGCCCGGGCCCACAACAAATTAGGATATGTTACACCTCTGAGGTTCACTGAAAAAAAATAAAAATAATGGCACGTGCACAGACTGCGCAGTGCGAACATGGAAGTTGTTTGCAGACTAAACTTTCAGACGGGGATGCGTGAACGTCACCAAAGGATAGAAAATTATTTATGATACAATAGGTTATCACGTGACGCGTAATGAAAGATCGTAAAGTAAACGAAACTACAATTATTGATTCAGTTGAACTGTAAACAGAAACAGTTTACACATCAAGTTAGAATAAAGAACTTGAAAAACTCCATACAGGTATATCGTGTGTCCAGAATAACCAGTAATATACGCGTAAGAAAATGACAGTACAAACGTGGTGGGTTTGAGCGAAACCGCACGTTTATAACTGAAGGCTATTTATGCCCTAACGGGTGGTCAAAGCTTTAAGAAAGGACTTAGCTGGCGAAACGCACTGACTTTGGTGTGACTCTATAATGCTGGATTTAAACCAACACTAAGCACACACTTGGAAGTAAGTGGAATTTTGTCGGATTGATCAAACCTTTATTCATTTAAAAAAGTTGTAATAAGTCTTAAGAATAAAAGGATTTTCACACCTCCTGTACAGAGAATAATTTAAATTAGATCTCACACGCACACACAGGTACGCAGACACACACCAACTTAACTCATTGATGAGTAATATGAATATA
>JAOUQV010000023.1:7136327-7159577 GCA_028565295.1 Aspidoras spilotus | reverse complement strand
ATGTGTGTGTGTGTAATGGCTAGTGCACATAACTATTTGTGTATTAATAAGTTGTTCTGATTATCCGGACAGGTTTGGCTAATGGTGAAATTTGAGCAGATGCAGGTACTCGTCTATAAACCCACACACACACACATATGCCCACACGCAGTGCAATAATATCATAATAATAATATAAGCAACATAATACCACTGTTTATGCAGTATAGAGATTGTTTCTGCCCTGAGGTGTCTGTATTCCTCATCCATTTCTACAAAGCGAGCAGTAATTTCCACCTTGTGACTTATACAGAAGAGCATAATTATATTACCTACAAGTATTGTCTCTCTGTATAAGATTTCTGTGTATATACCTTGTGTATTTAAACCGCATTAGTGTTTATATATAACACCACCATGTTATAGCACTGACCCCTCTGCAGCTTTGTCAGGTAGAGCAATCTGATTCTCTTCTAGTCATTCTAACCACTGAATATCTACTGACTGAGAGGGGCAGTTGAGGATGTCACTTATTCGTCTTTGTTCATCTTGTCAGCATAAGAGTGAAATCGTCCTTCATCATTACTGCCATGCTGAAATGTCATTTTTTGACAAAGCGACTGACTAAGTGTGGGCTTTGGACCCACTTTCTGTCATACTTCGCATCTGGCAGGCAGATGATGGGATTTTTTTTTGTCGTGAAAGCATGTGTATGCACCCATACGTTCTGTTGCTGTGTCTCGTTTCAGCATGTTCTTCAGCACGGATGTGGAAATCTGTGGTCTCTGGGCGTATTGACAGCTCTGTTACTTGGTCTCTGTTTGTTATGAAATGCACTGACCTTAGTAACCCAATCAATAATTTTGATTGTATTGTTTATAACATAAAACATGAACTCAATAAATGAATGTTCTAATGTATGTAAGATACTTCACATATGTTCGGATGTAAATGATTGAAAACATATTTTATGAGTCACTACTTCAGCAAAGCTCTACTTGTGCTCACTAAATGATCTGTTTTATCTGTCTGCCATCTCTGACATTCTTCCAGAAGTATATATGCGTAGGTCATAAAACTGAGCTGCAGAGGAGATTAATAATGTTAATGTTAAAATGGCAGACAGTGTAAGAGTTCACATATTCACATACACATGAAAGTGAAAAAAAGGAAAGCATTTACCGCCAAGGGGAACCATCCATGTAAAAATCCTCCTGAAGGGTTCAGAACTTTTTCTCTATCTGAATTTAAACTTTTTGCAATATGAGATACCTAAGAAGCCCTAGAAGAGCCATATTAAGAACCAGAACAAGTACACACTAAAAAAAACAAACACAGGAAGTGCTATGCCTACATCTCTGTTTATTTTCTGTCCTTCCCTCACACTGTAAAACGTGTATGTCCTCTTTCACCTCTTTCTCTATCAGCTCTATCAGATCCGAAGAGGAAAGAATGCAGAAGTCGTTCCTAAACACACACATTCCTCTCGGCTAGCTTTATAATATTCCTGTCCGGAACCTTCATTTCATGTCATATAATTTTTAAATAAAATTATTCTTCATGTGCTCCTTTATATACAACTCCTGTATAATGTAAAAACTAAGGTTTGTACATAATGTTTCTGCACAGTTACTGTAAATGTATATATGGAAGGTTTACAAGTGTATGCGGACATCAGTTCTCTTCCTGCTTCTTTGGAGATTTTTTTTTCTGATTGTAGCATAATAGTATGTACATAACTACAGCAGAATTGTTTTTCTGTAAGCCTATGTGTAAAGTTCTAGACAGAAGTACTGAAACAAAAACATAAGGCCTAAAAGAAAATGTGAAAAATTATATTGGAGAAGGAATTAAACAATAATATCAATGATAACATTAATAATAATAATAATAAATGTAATAATTATTATAATAATAATAATAGGGCGGAATGGTGGCCGTGTTCCTGCTTTCTCCCGCATTTAAAAGACATGCATGTTAGGATAATTAATGTTTCTAAAGTGCCCCTTAGTGTGTAAATGTGTGTGTTTGTGCCCTACGATGGATTGGTGTCTGTCTAGGGTTGTTGAACCCTTGAACCCGGCCCGCGACCCCACATGGATTAAGCGGAGAAAAAAGAATATAATAATAATAATAATAATAAGTAGAAGCAGATAATTAAAAGGGGGGAAAAGCAAGCAAGGATAAAGATAAATGGATTCAGCCACCTCCTTTATTATCCTAATCATGACTGCGCAGTATGTGGCGGCTAAATATCTCCTCATATTACAAAATGATGATTAGCTTACTTAATGTTCACTGTTATCATCTGATGGTAATGTCATGTCTGACAGAGCACGGAGAATAAGTACAGTAGGATACCACTTGGTCCCTTTGTTATGTCCTGCATATTTTCCTTCTAGGTATTTGCAACTCACAGTGTGGGCATGAACAAAAGCCATGCCTCTTCATCTATCAGAGCATGGTTAAAGGTAAGTGGCACCCCCTATTAGGATGACAAGGAAATTAATGTCTGTCCCCTGGTTCTGTATTACTTATTTATAGGTGAACACTCTTGCCTTGTTTAGGGCCTGTCTGGTTTAATTTTTGAAAGCACAGGTGAACACTATATACATCTGAAATACAGCTTACATGAAAGACCATATTCAGAGTATTGTTCATCTAAGAGGAACAGTGACTCTGTCTGAGGTTTAAATGTATTTGTACAGAACATTACATCATGTATTAAAAAAATAAATTGACCACAATCAATTACATCTTGTGTTTTCCTTTTTGTATCATTGAAATCTCTCTTTCTCTGATGTCACATGGTTTATCGAGGGCATTATAGTGTACAGCTCTCAAAGGACCAAGATGCTTCCCTATACAGATCACGTGGCTGGATCATGTGTGTAGTTATGAATTTCTTATTGGCTGCAACAATGTGGCATCCATTACAGGATTTTTTATGGGCTGTGGTGGGGTGTGTATGGGCATAACCTTTGTATATGAGCATAGCTAAGCTTTTAGCCATTCGTGCTGATGCGAGTACACACAGCCCAGATTTTTGTGGGTGATGACACCTGCCCTTTTCAGCAGACTGCAGGAGAAGCCATGGGAATGCTCGCATGCAACAGAGGGTCTAGAATATTTGAACAATGTGCGTGAATGTGCTGCCACATGAACAATGCAGCACCACATGGTGAGGTGATGGTGGGTGGAAAAGAGATCGCTGTTTTCAATGCCCACCCCCACTGTGATTCCCTCTTTCTTTCTCCTTCTCCTTCTGTATTCCCCTCCTCTTTAGTGGACCCTCCTATAAATCTTTTCTGTCATACCTGTTTTTTGTTCAGTGTGAATAAGTAAACAGCAAATCCCAGGGTCCTGCCTGACCAAAGACTTACACGATATGGGATTATTTCCTGTATCATGCAGTAGCTGTATTTATAATCTGCCTTTCATCCCTCTGTGTTCACACACAGGACTATGGGGTTGCAGCTGTGTGGCAGCTGCCTTCACTGTGTGTCTAGCCTTGTGTGGATCTTGAAGTCTGTGTGTGTTTTTGTGTGTGTGTATGTTGTGCTAGAGTGTGTGTTGTGTGAGCCCTGTCCCTCGGGGCTTTCTCCCTGAGCCCAGACTCTCTGATTCGGTGTGTAAAAGCACCTCTGAATGATGGATTACAGTGTCACTGCAGCCTGCGAAGGATTAATTTGTTTCATTGATTTCTCTTTAGGCAGAAAGCCAGCGTTTGCTGCTTCCCACCTCCTTCCCGGAGACTCCCAGCCATAATAGACGGTAATGGCCTAAGACAAATCAACCCGTTTCTTGTAAAAATAGCAGCAAATAACCCCTGACTTCTTGTCATGAGCAGAAGTGGAAAGGCATTAGATTCTTAGGGCCTCACAAAAGGCAGGAATCTGACGAGGAGGCTTGGGCTGTGTCTGAACTTGTTTTGGACTCAGGATGGATTGGCAATGATCATCTCTCTGACTTCTTCTTAATTGTGATTTTCCAACCCATGATGACCCAGGCAGGCAGCTTCTATGCCTTTTTCTATGGTTTAAACTTTTAGTAAACTATAATCGCTGTGGAAGGATGTGGTTACTGTGTGTGGTGGACCTGGGCAGAGGATCAGAGCAGTGCCATGGTCTGGTCAGCGCACCCCACATGGGACCTGAAATCACACACACACACACACTGCTTACTGCTGTAGTATTTGTTATCTATCTATATAACATTTTGCTTTCATTGAACACAACTCTTAAATCTGCATTAAGTTTAAATGATTTGTGTGATGGCTCTCAATAAAGGTAAAAATTATAAACGCACATTCTGGAAGCACATCCACATTTTTTGTGCTAGTAATCTTAAACTGAGATGTTTTAAACAAAATGTTTAAACATATAATGATTTCAGATTGGAATTAAAATGAGTGTTCATTTGTATTAAATAATAAAATCTAAATTTTAATAATAGAAAAAACAGCACAGGTGGCTTTGAGAATCTTCATTTATTCATTATCTTCTACTTAATCCCCATGGGGTCACGGGCTAGCCAGTGCCAACCCAACAACTCTGGGCCAAAGGGCAGGAAAAAGCCTAGACAGGGTGCCACTACATTGTAGGGCACACACAATCACACACACATTTACACACTAATGGTCTTTGGAATGCAGGTGGAAACTGAAGCACCCGGAGAAAACCGATGTATACACGAGGAGATCATGGAAAGTCCACACAGAAATTTTCCTGGTCATCCTACTTGGAGCAACTGCACTACTCACTGCACCAACATGCCACTCTGAGCCTACACTAGATTTACAATATACTTTATAATATATATATATATATATATATATATATATATATACATATGTACACATATTATATATATATATATATATACACAAACACAAACTAAGCCATCAATCCGGTGATCTCTACCTCTCTCTGATAGAAGGAAGTCCTTCAGCCTGGATGCTTTCGGAGGATTAGGTAATCTCATACATGATATTGCTAGCCACTGGCTTCTCTCTCTCTCTAGCCAGGCTGCTGCTGTCAAGTGCCATGTTTCACTCAGAAAAAAACAATGGTTCTCAGGGGTTCTTACATCCTTAAGTGGCTCCAGAAAAGGTTAGTCATCAGGTAATTGTCCAGCCCTGGCCGGCTTATCTTAATCACAGTGTCTGAGCTGCATCCCAAGTCCCATGTTATGAAAAAGGTAGTACTATTAAGGGGAGGCGTAACTAAGCTAGGGGTTTACTTTTTCTTTCCGCATTGTTTTTCTAGGCTCAGATGCTGAGTGTGAGTGCAGTTCAAAGCTATAGGCGAATATATGCAATGTTTAAAACTAGAAATGCAATTCTATTTAAGAAAATGCTGCAAGAAATACAAAGGGATCCCAAAGAATCATTTTATCTATGTGTTTGGTGCACTGGGTAACATGGCTTCATGGGAGCAACTGACGGCTTCATTAATTTAGCTTCTGTGTCTCTGCTAAAGCGAAATGAGAGGCATCCACCATCCATAAAATGATGTTCTTCTTTGATAATGTTTCTAATAAACTTGCTGAAGGGTATGAATTCTTTGCATTATTATTCACATTCACATTATTCATGCTTTGTTTGCCGGAATCTATTTTACAAACACTATATATGGATAATAGTAATAAAATAACAGTGTTAAGAGTTAGAGCAATGTACTTTACCACTATATATATCTAAGCTGCCGCTAGCTGTAAACACAAATTGTTTGCATCTTGTCAAAGACGGTTGATTTGTTTACATAGATAGAAATTAGCATTATTGCATTGCTTTGCAAATTAGATATAAAAGTTGCTTATACACACAAACATCAATCTTTATGTTCATTTAAATGCATCCATGACATAACCATCTGATCTTATATGTGGTAGAGTTTATATGAGACTTTGTGCTGCTAAATGTTAAGGGATGAGAGAGAGCTATAAAATATTGCAATGCCCTTTCAATAGACCTGATGTTCAGATCTGCACTGCAAAGAACTGCAAGTCATATTGATTGTCTCAGTGGATGCATCTGCTATAAGGTCTGACCTAGGGGCCAAAAGGTTACTGGACAAGTTCCTTTTCCCATCCAACCTATCTGCTCGTGTTCATTTGATGGCTGCCATAGCAATTATTAAAGTATACTTTAGTCAGGTCTAATGGACATAGGGGAAAGAGCAAAGCCTTCCAAATGGGGCCAAAGTCAAAGGTTAGCAGAGCTATATGACTGTAAACGGTAGTGAAATCAAACACAAGAAAAATAGGCAGAGTTACAGTACACAGTACACAGTAAATCTACACTTTATAGATTACTCTTCTGCACCATTTTGATTATTATCTCATAGGACTATAAAATAATAATAATAATAATAATAATAATAATAATAAAGATATCTGATGTGCACATATAGTACAGACTTAGTTGTACAAATTTCACTTTTTTTAATAGCTAATAAATATGAATGGTCAAGGTCAGGAAGGTCACTTAGTGTTTAATGTGGATGCCACTGCTATAAGTAAAGGTTATAGTGGAGCTACATGGTGCCAGAGAAAGGCTGACAAGATGAGTCCTATTTATGCAGGCTAGCAGGAGTGATTTATGAGGGGAGATAAAAGGAGTGATGGGTGGAAAACGCTCTCTTTTTCAAATGCCATCAGCTTCTGTAAATTCACTGCTTACTTATTCCATATCCATCACCCTGTCACAAGGAATCTCCACTCTATTCTTTTAGATTCAATTACTAAGCAACAGCAGACTAGTAACATTTTAACATCTTAATGTTTTCTGCATGTGAGAACTCATCGTTTTAAGATCTTAGACAAACCTTAGAATTTTAATATCTGAATATAAGGATATATTGTTACAAAATATTACAATTTAATATTGTACACTACTGATTGTGTGTGTGGGACATAGTCTAATGTTCTCCCTGCCCTGGCAGAGTTGCCGTGTGTACACTGGCTGGCCCGCAAGCCCATGCAGATTAAATGGAAGATAATGAATGGAAGGATGGATTTTACACAACACTGCTTTAGCATACAGAATACATCTGCACAACACATACACAAGCTGCTTTCATTCCATTCCAAAAGAGGGGTATTAAAGTCATAGGTTTCTCTCGTAAATCTACATCAAATGATCAATGGATAAGGAACACTGGCTAAAAGACTGGACTAAATTTTTGCTTAATTACTGCACTGAGATTCCACAAGGTGGCAAACATACTTAACACCACTTGAACCATGCTAGTTATGCTAGTTCGGCTTGCTAGTTTGCCACTTGTCTTTCGGGTGACCGTTTAACCTTCAAATCCATATTCGTTATTAGTTCCTCCATTATTGTTATGCCCATGATGCCATGGTACAGTAAAAGCTCACAAGTGCAACTGTTGCTGAAACCTCTAGCTCCACGGTCAACGTCACTCAAGTCGATCTGTTTAGTCATAGCTGGGAAATGTTGCCTTCTGCAGTGCAGTGGACAGCTCAACACATTATATGAGAGCTGACTGTGATGTCACCAACAATTAGAGTAATCAGTTTTAGTAATCATATTATTAATTATATGCCAAATGACATGTATTCCTAATCCAGTGATCATCATTAAAAAATTATTGTATTCTTCATTACATATACCTGGCCATTCAGTGAGAGTATATAATCTTTGCATGATTATTTGTTGTGTTTTTGAAACATTAATCTAAATAAAACTTACTTAGAGATTATATAGAGAATGAAAAGGGAATTCTTAGATGGCTGCTAAAATGACTTTGGTGTTCTATTCTGAACCGGGAAGTGTTTTCACTGAACAGTGAGGCCAAGAACATTTGTGAGCATTTGGCCTTTAAATCTGAAAACCATTCTGCAATCCTTCTGTTATGGCACCCTGGTGGCTAAGACCCTGGCTAAAGAAAAAAAATGAAACAATCTTCATTTGAACTGTTGGCCAGGAAGGAAACATGGTCTAGTGCAGCACATTTTAACCTGATTCATACAAGCTATTTTCCTTCCCTTCAATAGTAATAAATTGAATATTTTTTTATTCCAGTTTTATTTTTGTCTAGCAAAGATAAAATCTTACACAAAAGGACACATTACCCTCCATAATTAAATGTATTTCAGTGACAAAAATCCCCAGATTTTATTTTAATACATCTTCATTCATCTCCTCTCTAATTCACAAGCCCTATATATTCATAGTGACATTCCCCCTGTCATATTAATCTCTATTCATTTTTACCATGGGACATTTGAACCACATCATACTCCATTGGGGGAATGTGTATGCATCTAACGCTGACACTACAAATCATCATCAAGCCTGACACAAACAGCATCACCATGGCCCCTTATCATATAAAATAGTCAAGAGGGAGCCACCTAAGAGTCTCTTTTACAAGTACTATCAAAGTTGAAGCCCAGTGAAATTCGCATATTTTTGTATTTAATAGTGTATATCAGTAAATTCTATGTTTTGCCTTGACTGGCTTAAATGTAAAGATTGATGTATTTTATCTGTAAGGGAGACAAATGTTATCTCAGGTATGAATGCTTCCTTCTATACCAAAATAATAACTCACAGTTGGTTTGAGACAGGCATTTAAAAATGCTACAGGGTTGAAGCAGATACACAAAGCTGCACAATAAAATATGATATAATCAATAAGCCATAATTATTGTAGCCTCTTGTGTCAATAAAACTGTCACACCTGGTCCTTTGTCCAGGAACAATGTAAAAACAAAACTGAAAATGAATTAAAAAATCAATATCTTTGCCCTATTTTAAAAAGAGCATGTGTTTTAGCCTTGCTCTGTTTATGTAAGGCATAAACCTTTATAAAGATTTACTAGAGATTGCACTGCAAAGCACAAGAGAACACAGAATAAAGTTTTACATAGCCTACCTGTTAGACAATTCATACAGACCACACCCACACACATGGTTATGTCATGCCTTAGACATCATAGCTCAGACTCCCCTGGGACAAGACAGTGCCTGCCAATAACACTTAGGATCTCAGTGCGGGAAAGTAATAGCTTTTATTACCACTCATCATTCATGTAATATCTGGCAGCATTTGTGATTACAGATCAAGTGATTGACTAACTAGATGCTGAGCAGCTGAATTATGATCCAGCTCTACTTTCTACACAGCCGTAGAACGTCTATGTTACAATAATTCATCTCCCCCATTTTTGCAAATAAATCACAAACGTTGCAGAAGTGGAAAGAGTTTAGTCAAATAGATGTATATACAGTATGCTATATGTAAATTATGCATATTAAAGAATAGTGGAGGGAATAAAAGAAGACAAACTCGCACCATATCAGTACATCAGTACAGAAGAAACAAAAAATGAAAAAGAGTGAATTAAGTTACTTATTAAAACAAACATAGATTAACTCACCCTTAGAACCTAAAAGAGAGAGAGAGAGAAAGAGAGAGAAAAAAGAGAGAGAAAGAGAGAGAACCTTTATTGAGGTTAGAGTCAGTGGCTAAAAACACAGTGGCACTAAAGGCAGCAGACATTACACATTGAGCTATTACACATTGAGTAAAATCTCCAGAACATCTCCAGGATATACAATGGTTAAACACCATCAGCATCAACATATCAACAAGCATCCTATAATCATTTGATTTTCCACAATGTCCTGACATTACTTAGTAACCATATGAAATGCTGTATTATATCAGTACAGGAAGTCATATGTGTCAAGCAAATATCTGATACACAAGCAGTTCCTGGTTATCATATTTTAAGCTAGAATCATATTCTAAGCAGCTAAGGACTATCTTATCCAGAGAAAAGAAAGAAAAGCCACCCAGTTAGGATAAAAATCCCCACATTGCATTTTTTCCCATTTCAAGTTTCTCACAGAGCCATGTGCATAAAAGTATACACATGGGGGTAATTGAGGAAGGGAGAGCAACATCTTAGCATGAAACGATTTGCACAGAATCCAATACTGTTCTGAAGCATGACTTTTGGTGATAGGCACATACCTAAAATATTGCACATTTACTATTTCCAAAAGACCTCATAAGAAAAGAAGATATGCTAAAAATTAGTCCAGACATCTGGCTTTATGACTGTTAAGTGTGTGCCAATTACATATCCATGTCCAGCGATAAAATAAAGTTTAAAGGTGGTTGGGGTGGTCCAAGTGCATAGCTGAGTGCAGTTGACATGGATTCTCATTGGCAGATCTAGCTGGTTTAAGGCAAGCTGTAAAAAATCTTCCATTAGAATTAAAGGCAATTATAGTCAATTTTAGAGTCAGAGTATCCTGGGATATTGGAAAAAATGTGTGATGCTCCTCTTTCCTGACTTATCACTAGCTTCCCAACCCAGCAGTTTTCAGTCCTTCTTGGCTTTTCCTTCAAAGCCCATCCATCTCCAGGGAGAATGGTGAGCGGACAGCATAGGGACCCCACTGTTAGGAGACCTGTATAACTTTTCATGTCATGTCCTGACACTGAGAGGATAGTTCAAGTAATGGACCTAAAACCATATAGTAATATTCACTACTATTTGTCACAGGAGTGAACCACAAAGAAATTAGTCTCTCACAATACCACAAGAATCCACACAAGCCCTGATCATACACTTTCTTCACTGAAAAGCTGAATACTTGTGGAGATAAACTAAGATGTGGGAAAGAGAGCTCATCAAATAATGTAGACTCTGGCTTACACTGACTCACCACAACATTTCTCATTCATTAGATGTTTGGTAAGTGTCAAATTAACCCTGTGATTAATGAGAATTCTTAAATGACAATGCTGGACAACACTTCTAACATTCATCAAAGACTAAATAATTCAGTGGGAATGAATTATTGAGCCTAAGATTGAGGTCCAGTATAGCAAATGTTATTTCTCACACTGCAAGGGATTCATCTATATTCATACTAACTTTTAAAACACATGGTTGCATGGCTTGTTTACACTGAATTTCCCCAGTGTTGTGTGCATATGTTCAGTTGGTCTGGGTTGGACTGGGCTCAGAGTATATTCTCACCCTAAACTCTAAAAGGAATACGGAAGAAACAGAAGATGAATGAATGCTACATTGTATTGCAATTGACAGCGAAAGGGAACAATCACATTTCCAATCTGCATTTTCAATCTCCATTTTTAAGGCATATGGTAATGTCTTTAAAGTTGATGGTCTAGGCTCAACTGATTAAGGGCACAATGTTTGTGGTTTCTGCTTAATTCTATGTGGCAAAGTCATCAGTTGCTCCACCTCACTTCTTCGCCTGTCCATCTCATGCCCATATAAGTCTATAACTAGATGCTGTCTGCATGCGGGAAGCAGGGTGACTGTTCAGATCTCCAGGCTGCAGCCCACGCAGACGGTTAGAGGCCTTACTTCTTTTTTCTTCCCTTGAGACTGCGGAAATTGATTGATGAGAAACAATTTTTGTGCTCTTCTTTGCCGTGCCTGGCACCCCTCCACTGTATGTGAAGAGCTCTCTCAAAGGAGGATGCTATTCTTCATGCCATCAAATGGAGCATCCCAGACAGGAACAAAGCCAGTCACTTGTGGGGAGTTGAGAGAAGGCTAGCCAACCCGTTCTCTTCAAGGCTTTCCCTCTGTATGGAGGCATGCATTTCATGCAAAAAGAGAGAACGATTTTTACAAGGGGAACCACATTGAAATTTGGAGATCTCTTAAAGAAAAAGAAAATTCAGTCAAGCTCTAAAGATCTTGCATATAGTATTTTTGCTCTAAGGAATAAGACCTACTACCAACCTTTTTAGCAGGTGTGCTAGCCTTATGTGATTAGTATAAGCTATTAATGGCATGGATAGGATTAGATATGGATGGATAGGATTTGCACCCATAGGTAAATATGACAGGAGCAAGGTTATATCAAAATTATATTCATACACAAGATTTCAATTATATTACACAAGTCAAAGGGAAGGGGGGATTTAGTCAATCAAATTTGTATAGCATACATTTGTTTTGGAGAACCTGGAGGAAACACCTATGGACACAGGGAGAACATATGAATGTCCACACAAATAAATATATGCAGGCCATCCTACCCGGGAATTGGACCCTTGACTTTCTTGCTTTTTAGCAACAGATATTTGCAACTTTGTCAAAATGAAGACAGAGATTTTCTTTTCTGTTGTTTAATCTGTCTGGAAATTAATTCCAAAATGGGCATATGACACATTATTTTTTGAAACATTTTTTGAAAGCCAGGTCAAGGACTACACATACTCAGATTTGCCAGGTTTGTGGTTTGACCACCAATTGGGCTTGTCTAAAAATCCAGTCATGGGTAAAATTCAGAGGTTGCGGGTGCCAAAAGGCAATGGAAACAAAAAAATATTAACAGACAAAGAGGACTAGAGGAGAGAAGAGAGTTCAGAATTGGGACAATAACTGAAATGACTTAAAAATATTACAATTCACTTATTTTTTTAACAGTTCTGTTACTATTAAATATTCTTTAGTGAGATCTAAAAGTTTTCATTCATTCATTCATTCATTCATTCATTCATTTTCTGTACCTGCTTAATCCTAATTCTAGGGTCATGGGGAAGCCAGTGCCCACTCGGCATTGGATCTGAACATGGGCAATAGCATGCTAGGTGGATTGGAAATACAAAATTTTTGGTCCTAAGCCTTAAAGGGTGAGGGTTGCATCAGGAAGGGCATCCGATGTAAAACATGATCTAAATGCAAGTGGTAACCGCCGGAGGCAGGGTAAAGCTGAAATATAAAAAATGCATTACACTTCTTGTGAGTACCCCGGAAGAATGCACAAAGAACTGTTTAATATTTTAAACATTTTGGGGTAGGTTTGCCTTATAATAGAGATCATTTGGGACAGCGCCACCTAGTGAAAAGTGCTCTAAGCAAAAACTAGTCAGTATCTTGTCATGTACTTGTACAAGTTCACATTTCACATACCGCACATTATTTTTCTAAATTGCATATTGTCTGAAATTCTGTTTATAGGAGTGCTGCACTGGACACATTGTGTTACCTCAAGAACTGCTTAATCCATAATTTTGCCATTTTCAGTATAATTCTTAATTTTTATCAACCCTAATGAAGAAGGCATATTGCTTTTCTTTTTATACCTCAGCCAGTATACCTCAAAGTAAAGAAAAAGAGTCTTGTGTGATGCTGGATTACAGTACTTGATCGTATTTAATGCAAATTAAACAGGATTTTGTAAATAATTTCACAAACCCCATCTCTCTTAATCTTTCCTACAGTAGGACTGGAAAAAATTGGCTAATGAGACATTTTATTCAGGAAAGAAACAGAAGAGCTCCCAAAAATGTGAATAAGTGAGTTTGTTTGAAAGAGATTGATTTGTATGTACTGGATTATTAGAACCCAGTTGGATTGTGCCAAAATCTCCCCACCTGAGAGAGAGAGAGGGGGGGAGGGAGGGAGAAGGATTAACTACATACCTGTATATACAGTATTTTGAGGGTGAGTCAAAAACATTTCCACACTCTGGATACACTTTCCCATGTAAGAGCAATCCTTTCTATTCGAACATCAAGAAATATTATAGGGTGAGCTATAAGTAGGAAGTTTTTGGAGTGCATGGGTTGTATGTGCTGTGGTGTGCAGACCTGCATTGTCATGCAATAACACAACATCTTCGTATAACAATCCTCTGTGCTTGACACCCTGTCTAGGGTTGTTCCTGCATTTGCACCAAGTTGCTCGGTTGCACTTAAGTGGAAGATAATGAATAAATGAATGAATAATTAAATGAATTAATGAATGAATTAATGAATGAATAAATGGCTGCACTGATCAGACTGACTTAGCATCCCAGGCATTCAATCCTCCGTTATTAATGCTCCTGACTTTTTCCAGCAGCATGCTTATCCCACCGAGCTTTCCAGGCTGCACCTGCAGGATTTTAAAAAACACCTCCCTGATTTTTTTTCTTTATTTGTACTGATTGGTAAGCCTGTGCCTTCTTGCAACTCAGATACCTCTTCTCGGCTGACCATAAAAGACACTGATGTGGGTTGTAGCCAATCAACATTAAGTCTTAATATGTTGTGCATCATGAGATGCTTTTTCATGGTTATAAAGAATAATTATTTAAGTTATTGAAGCCTTCTTGTAAGTTCAGCCAGTCTGACTTTCTGCATCAACTTTTCTAATCAATAAGGCATTTCCATCTGCCATCGTACTGTTTTTCACTGTAAGCTTTTTTCAACCACTATGAATTGTCTGTTGGCATGTAAACCAGCCTGTCTGGCACCATAACACTGTCAAAGAGACCAAGATCATATTTTCTACACTTTTATCTAGTGTTGGTTTACCTTCTCGATTCAGTACAGCATGCAGACTCCACAAGGTGGCATACATCCTCCATATACAAGTCAACACATGCCCACTACAGCACCTGTAATACAGTGTGTAACAGTCCAAAAATGCAAATGTTAAACACTGCCCCACAAGTAACCACCAATTGAGGCACTTGATAAGTGAATCTATGGCACTTGTCAGGTGTTCCTAATACAGAGATTGTTCCTTGTATATTCTGCAGATTCCCTCTCTCTCTCTCTCTCTCTCTGTCTCTCACACGTTCTTTCTCAGTACACAGTTTATCGATCCCCACAAATTGACCCACATTGCTCAGGATCAATGAGCTATTAAATGGCACCATTGTGAGTAAGGCACAATGAGCAAAGGTTGAGCTCTCAGTAGTCTAACCTATTGCTTCTTTATTTACCATGACCATGGCTTGAATTATGAATGTGTTGGTCATTACTAGAGTGAGAAAGACACATGTACTAAATGTATAGAAATGACCTGCAGAGAAAATTGCCTGTGGAGCTCTATAATAACTATAATTTTCTTCGATTTGAATCTCATCCATTCTCCATGGCTTTATGCTAGCTCTTGACAGGAACACACAGAAAGCATGCTAGGTCCAATAATGGAGGGCCAATTAACAAAAAAGCATTTTTATTTTGTTCTTATAAAATGGTCTTGACTTCAAAGAGTAAACATTAAAGGCATGGGAGTTCCAAATGGGAAAACATGTTAGTTAACAACGACACAAATTTAAAAGCAATCCCTCAGTCATTATATACATTTATATTATCTTATGTTTCTCCTATATTAGCACATAATTGATTATAAGTTTATAAAATTTATCAAACATTCCTATTCAGATAAATGATAAAGAATACTTATTTCATGCATAGGTCATGATCTTTTAGAAAATGGTTATCTGGCCATACGTGATATGATCATCTTTCAAATTAGGTAATATTATGCCATGTTACAAGCCATCATCGCTTACCGGATGGTGGGCCTCACAGATGTGCTCAGTGGAAAAGGGATAAGCTGACTGAACATCCCTATCTCCTGTCAGCAGTTGCAGCCATTCGACACCCATTGCAACAGTGAGTGCTCTGCTGACTAAGCTATCCAGACTGCAAAGTTTCAAAATTATCTAACCGACTACTTTAGTCATAAGATACAGGAGAGACTGGAGACAAGTTAAACACCAGGTGTATGACTTGATAGCAATGTATGCAGAGATATTTCACACAGGAGCTGTAGACCAGAGGAGTCTTTATTCTTAAAAAGGATCAGAAAAACAGGAATCAGTTGCAAGTGATTCCTGAATATGTTAATGTCGAGGAGACTGAGATGGTGTGGGAAGGGTGCATGAGACCCTGGGCAACTCTTATATCATAAGATATAAAAGATGTTCACACTCTATTGTTCACATATCTATTATAAGTGCAAATCTTTATTAAATTTATATCTATTTTAATTAGACAGAATTATTTTAATCTCTTTGATCGGACCATCAGATTATCAGTGCAATGGTGACACATTATTTATTTTCTTCTTTTCACTGAATATTTTCTTCATATTTAAGCATTTATAATATAGAAAGTATATGATCTTTATTTATATCAATACTTTTAATTGAATGAGAGCTTACTTACATGATACACCTAACAATCCCAATTTCTGCCAATTGTAAGGAAAATTTAGACTGGCAAATGAACAGACTGTAAGGTATAGGATAACAGTTTACATACAGAGTTTAATTCTTCATGTCATGCTTTTCATGTCATACTATTCTACATTCCTTTGTTGTAACAAGTGGTTATTTGAGTTACTCAGTCTGTTCATGCTCCTCTGACCTCCCACATTAACAAGGCATTTTCATCCACACAAATGCAGCTTACTGGTTATTTTCTATTTTTCAGATCATTCTCAGTAAACACTATAGATGGTTGTGTGTGAAAATCCATTAACAGGTCCTGAATAACTCTGTATGGCTAGCACTGTATAGTACCAACTATGACATGTTCAAAGTCCCTTAAATCACCTATCTTTATTATTCTGATGATCAGTGGTGTGTAGTTTATTACGATATACATTACAAATGTATTGACTTGATTAGATATGTGTGCTTAGATATGTGTGCTAACAAGCAATTAAAATTAAAGTGGCCAGCAAGTATATATATATATATATATATATATATACACTATATTTCCAAAAGTATTAGCTCACCTGCCTTGACTCACATATGAGCTAATCCATAGTGTTCAATATGATGTCGGGCCACCCTTTACTGCTAGAACAGCTTCAATTCTTCTGAGAAGGTTGTCCACAAGGTTTAGGGATGTGTTTATGGGAATTTTTGACAATTCTTTCAGAAGGGCATTTGTAAGGTCACACAATGATGATGGCTGAGAAGGCCTGGCTCTCAGTCTCCACTCTCATTCATCCCAAAGATGTTCTATCAGGTTAAGGTTAGGACTCTGTCCAGGCCAGTTACGTTCATTCACACCTGATTCTGTCATCCATGCCTTATAAAACTTGCTTTGTGCACTGGTGCACAGTTGGAAGTGCAAAGGGCCAGCTCCAAACTGTTCCCACAAAGTTGGGAGCATGGAATTGTCCAAAGTGTCTTGGTATGCTGAAGCATTTATACACTTGTGGCTATGAAAGTGATTGGAACAACCGATTCCGATAATTTGGATGGCTGAGCAAATACCTTTGAAAATATAGTGTATAAATATATAAAGTTCAACAGGTGCTTGAGGAGAAATCTGTGGTTTTTGTGACAGTCTCAATTTGTACCCTGCTTATACACTTGTGGTTACAGAAAGCAGAAATACTCTGTCTTTCCACACTCTCCACATGAGACAAGCTGGTTAACTAACCACAGTGTGTGTATGTGTGTGTATTAGCCACCTTTCACCCCTCTCTTTTCTCCTGACACAGGTAATAAAAATGAACAACAACCCATGCTGCTCTCCATCTACTTTGCTGAGAAGTGTATGTGTGTGTGCGTGTGTGTGTTGGGTGCTGTCACCAATTTGTGCTGTGCCTTGGCCGGCTGGGTGACAGAACGGCTGCTTGATAAACAGAGAAGCGAAGCTTCGATTTTCTATCCAGAAGCATTTGAAACCACATGGTTCTTTTAGCAACAGACCAGTCAGGGAGCGAGAGGGAGAGAGAGAGATGGAGAGAGAGAAAGAGAGAGGGAGTCTTACTGCACGACTGATGGAGTGGCAAATGGGTGTATGAGAGAGACGGATAGATTACTGAGAAAGACTTAATAAAAAACAATGAGAGGAGAAAGCAGTAAATACCATTAAAAACCAAGTAATATTAGGAGATAAATATATAAATAATTTATATAAATTATATATATTTTTTCTAAATAAGAAATAATTACTATTGATTTATTTTAATTATGCTGGAAATTCTGCAATAGATTTGAGAATGCAACAGTACTGACACAAGTGTGAGTCAATAGGTATCATCATTTTATGCATAATCTTCCTGTTATTTAAATTCAATTATTATATAGAGTGTGTTTACAATGGAACATTGTCATAGAGCAGCTTTACAGAAATTATATACAGGATATACAGGATATATTTATATCTGTTATTAATTTTATCAGTAATAAACAAACCGGACAGTGACAGTGGCAAGGAAACCTTGCATGGAACCAAAATCAGTAGGTAAACCCGTCCTCTTCTGGGTCATAACAGACTAAACAGTCAAAAGAGCCAGAAAGACTGTGTAAAGACTGAGATTCAGGTGGATGTATGAGACCAGCACTCTCTCAGTGGTAGCGTGTGTAGCTAAGAAGAAAAATGGCAGAAAAAATAGAAACGGCAGAGAAAGAAATGATTAAGCATGATTATTAATGCATTTTGTCCATATGTCTACAAGCTTGTGTATGTGACAAAGCACTTTCTCCGTACTGTGCACATGTTCTCAAGTGCACGTAAATATCGGCACCAGACAGATCCTTAGACAACAAATAATTAATTACTTAAAGTTGAATTTTTTTTTTGCAAATCACATGTAAGACAACCATTTTACAAACCAGATACCATAAAAGTGGGGACAAAGTTCAAAAACACACACAGATATGAACTCACAACTAAGAAGTAATGTCTGTCACAGACACCATGACTTAAAAAAAGGGCATTTCATAATGTCAAATCTGAGAGCAGAGGAGCTGAACTATCCCTCTCCTTCAGTAGAGTCACGGGGATCAGGTCTACATGAGATCAGGTGCGTCTTCCACTGCCTTTAGTAAATTTGTGTCTCTTAGCTAAGCCCTAGTGATCAAACAATGCAAAATTTTGTACAGTCAGGACACTTAAAATTGGGCTAATAATATTGGATGCCCTGGGAGAGAAAATAACTTAACACAAGCACAGATGAAAAAATATAGAGAGACAGAGGAAGTATCATCCATTCTATTACACTTCCTCTATGTCACTGTGCTGCCGTTATTTAGCGTTAGCAGTGAGACGGGGATTAAGATACTCTCTGGGGTTGTGCTGGGATTGTGATGCACCATGATTGTCTGTCACTGTGTCTGTGTGTGTCTGTGTGTGCATGTCGGCATGGCAAACACGTGCCGCTATAAAGAAATGGGGTTCGGTGAGTGCTAATTGTGATTGTATTGATGTGTGTGTATGTGTTTGGCTTCCTGTTCATCCATTCTGCGTATTTTTATTTAGTGTGTGTTTTTTTCAGTTCACACCTGCTGGCTCAAGAGGACATTAGCTGCATTTGCGGAATGGACCCAGCAGCCCCTTGATCCCATCTCCTTACGTGCCACTTTCCATAACTTTTGTACAGGATGGCAATAAATATATTTATCTTACAGTTAGCACCATATTAATCAGAGGCATGGAGTTTAGTATAAAAGTATAAACACAAGTTTTAATTAATTAATTTTACAATTAAAAACAATGAATGGCTGAAAATATAAATTCTGTTCATATAGTTAATAATGTGTGCCTTACAATTAAGAGCTATTATTATTGGAAAAATATTAGGTGAATTACATAATTAATGTCAGCTGAATATGTCATTTAATCATTCCATAGTGCATATACACTCGAAACCACTTGAAAACAACTTGCTGAAGCATCAGCACTTTAACAACTTAGTACCTTTAACTGCTCCCTGATGGCTGTGGCCTGTGCCTGGAAATTTGGCAAATTTTTCCAGGTTCAAATCCAGGAATTACATAATAGGTTTACCCTGTCGTCTTACGTAAGTGCTTGGCTCCACTTGCCCCAAACCAACGGGCTAAAACCAAGACGAAGCAAGATGAATAAACATCAACTGCAAATTTTTACAAAATCCATTTTATGTTCTTCATCTACTCCACCTCTTTTCCCTTTCTCTCTCTCTCTCCCTCTTTCTCTCTTTTTTTTCTCTCTCTCTCTCTCTGTTGTTCCTCTCTTTCTATATGCTTGTGGTGGCATATTTAATGCATGGCAAGGCTCAGCAGCTAGATACACAGTAATTACACTGTGTGCTCTGCACACTGGATGAGTTTCACTTAGTCACCGACAGCCGGCCTCAGCGTTAATTGTTTTCAAATTGTTTTGGTGAGTGATGTATAGATAATTGCTTTTCTATGACTCAGTGAGCAGTACTAGTGGGAATTTGTAAGTGTGTATCCCACCTTTGCACTTTGCAGAGTCAGAGCATGCCAGGTCCCACAAGCTATGGCAAAACACACACGCTATCAGTAATTATAACTAATAAATTTACTTATTTACTTCAATAAGGAAAATACTTCAGATTCTTTTAAAAAAAGAGGACAACATTTACCAGTTCTGGGCAAATATAGTGACTTGCCTAACTTCAACAGTGTACAGATAGTTAAAGCTTAAAGGTGTGATTCCTGTGCATATCCTACTACTGTACTTGTGACTGTTTCAATACCATGTTCTAAGCAGTGTACTAAATATGGCACCTCATCTAGGCCAAGATCACACAGCAGCCAGTCATAGGTCAGCTTGTGTATTGAGGATTTTTGCCACCTTGTGGAGTCTGATGGCATTAGCCAGGGTTCCTAATGTAGAGAGTGTTTAGTGTATATTAAACTGCCATGCTGTTCACAAGATGGCATGCCTAAATACAATTATTCATTTTCTATACCGGCTTAATCTTAGTTTAGTGTCACGATACCTGGCAACTGTGACCGCGAGGGCAGGAACAACCCTAGACAGGGCGCTAATCTATCATTGGGTGCACACATACACAATCACACACACACATTCAAACACTAATTTAGAGACAACAATTAACCTATCATGCATGTCTTTGGAATGCGGGGGGGAAACTGGAGTACCCTGAGAAAACCTATGCAAAACTTCACATAGAAATTTCCCAAGTCGCCTCACCCAAGCCACTTACATAATGAAAGTGTTAATGTGCAGAATTATCTCTGGTTGTATGTATGATGTATGATTCATGAGCAAATAAAAATGGGCAGGAAAAACTCAGAAACGCCACATCATAGAATAATAAACACCTTTTTCTGCAAGTTATTGATATCAAATGAGTCGTAAAAGAGTCAGCAAAATTGCTTTAGTTCCAGAGCAAGAATAATGCAGGTCAATAAGGAATGTTTATGTCTCTCAGCTGAGTATAATAACTAAAGGTTTTGATGTATACAAAATGTTCTAAAGCCCTTGACAATTATCAAATTCACATCAAACTTTATACGAATACCACAATAAATGGAAAATAAATGTATTTGAATGATCAAAGCTAAAAAGATCATTTGAACAGACTATTTTTGAAATAGTGGAACTGATAATTAGTGCTCTAAAGACTTTAATAAAATGACTATGTGAATAAGATCCTTAGTGTCTTATTATGTAATGGTTTTGGTTACGTAATGGCTTGTAATGCTGGCACTCCACAAGTTCACAGTGGAATGTCTATTTGTGTCTGTCTGTGTGTATGTGTCTGTGCATGTTGGCATGGTGGTGCATGTCTCAGGGAGTAAATGCAGTAAATGGCGGCTCACCCGAATCATGTTTCTGGTTTTAATTGTTAAAGCCATTTGAGTCGGAAATGGGGTTCGGTGCTCGTTAATTTTTATGTTGAATGTATGTGCATGTGTGCATTTGTGGCTTTAACGTGTTTTGTTTTGTCCTTTCACAGGTGCTGGTTTACGAGGACACAGGCTGCATTTGGTAGTTTGGAACAAGCAGCCCCTTAAAAACGTCTCCTCATGTGCCACTTTACTCACCTGAGTCGCTCACTGTTTTTGTGTATTTTTGTTGTTGTCCTTCGTATTTTGGTTAATTATTAAAACTCCCTATGCTTCCATCCTTTTCTGTGATTTTTGTATGGGAAGATTGTTCTATGGGAAGTCCCATAATAGTTAAATGTGATATCAAGTGTAACACATCTGCCATGACTTTTTAACAGTTTGATTAAAGAAATACAGTGCCAGGCAATTAAATAGTATACTAAAACGTAGGGGAAAATGGTTACCCAAATTACTTGACTGTCATGTAATATGCCGTCATCAGTTCACAATGGTTGGCTGCACAGATGATTTAGTTTTCTCTAATGCCCTCTGTCTCATCATTATTGTAACAGTCTGGCCCCTGATAATCCAGTCCACAGTTATTTACAGTTTTACACGTCTTATGACTACATGCATTAGCTCTGCTTCATCTTAGCAATGTTGATGTCTATCTAAGAATAGTTAATGTAGAGTTTTAATTATTTTATTGATTTTATGATATAATAATGGCTAATACTCAGGCTACTCCTACTGCATTGCCCAGCAGTGCATATTTAAAGGTTACAATCATATACCCAAATGGAAACCTAGCCTTTATCACAAGCAGATTATTTAGTATTTGCATAATCATCCTGAACACTTATCCACCACTGCTACTTGTAGTGACCCTTGTGTTTACGACTAGCTCCAGTTCTCAGATTTCTATTTACACTTCCCCATTTCCTAACACTTACTGCACTAACCCATTTAAGTGGGAGGGAATCTGGGACTACTTGATGTGACTACATGAGAAACAAGAGGGTCATGTCTTCTTGTGTGACTTGTAATTCACACCAGCTTGTACACTCAGTCAATATTCTAAACATTAGTCTCTTCCTTTGGAATTAGCAAAGACACATTGAACCCTGATTAAATCCATTTAACCGGAACTGAGGATTATGGCGTTAAAGTAAGTCTAATTCAGAACAGACATCCAAAGACCAAAGACGTCTTTCATTAGGAAACCACATGCTTTACTCTGGGATCATGGGAAAGCCACTTTAGTAAAGAGCTAAAGAGCTGCATCAGGTAAAATTTGTGTTTACTGTCAAATGGATTTAGGAAGTGTTTAAATATTGGCACAATAAATGTGACACTGCCGTCGGCAAAGGTCTTTTTAGTTACTGCACCAAGAGCCTTATCACAAGCAATTTTCCAAAGTGGATAACAAATTCCAATTTAGGTTTTATTGCATATTATGACAACCACATCAAAATGTGCTGTGTAAAATAGAAAAAAATGAATTGCTTTATATATACTATTTCGGTTTGGAGTACAAGCTTTTACAGAGAGCACAAGCACGGCACAGAGGTTACGGCAAGGATGCCATCAAAGATTCAGTAGTTATAGCCAAAGTTTATTTTAATTAACTTGATATATCTAAGTATGAGTGTGAGTTTAAATTTTACATTTGATTACATATATCTGTAAAAATGTATGTCATGTGGTTTAAATGAATTATCTTATTTTAAAACATTTTATTCTGTCACTTCATTGTGTGTACTCACACACACCTTCATATTCACACACTAGGGGTAATTTAAGTGAAAGTGAAAGTGATACATTCTGCCACTGTGATTTGCACACAGCGGAATTGGTCCTCTGTATTTAACCCATCCGTGCAGTGAAACACACAAATACACACACACAGGTGA
>JAOUQV010000023.1:7067232-7097389 GCA_028565295.1 Aspidoras spilotus | reverse complement strand
TACAATTCAATTCAGTTCAGTTTAGTTCAGTTCAGTTCAGTTTAGTTCAGTTCAGTTCAGTTCAGTTCAGTTCAGTTTAGTTTAGTTCAATTTAATTCAGTTCATTACAATTCAATTCAGTTCAGTTCAGTTTACTTTAATTCAGTTCACTTTAATTCAGTTTAGCTCCTGTGGGAGCTGACATCATTCGGTATGACTAGTTCCTGCTGGGGATATTCTATGGACTTACACACTCTCATCAATACACACACAGTTACAGACTCTTTACAGACTGTTATTGCCTAACTGAGGATGGGATTCCCTTCAGAATCTGATTCATCTGTTGTCATTTATCATTAAATAAACAGTAACTTATACATATATCATTATACACTTGATCATATCCCTATTTAATTTCTACATTTCTTTATGACGATATTCCCTTGTTTTTTACAAAAAACTATAGAAATCAAATCACACTGAATTTACTTCATAATCGATAAGCCATATTATTCCTGCACTTTTTATTACAGCCTGGACAACAAACGAATTCGAAAATGTGCAATGACCCATGTGTTCAATGTTTATATAAGTGTCCACAGGAAAAGCCACATTCACAGCAAAAGAAACTCACATACAGCATACACATGCTCTCCCACTGCTAGTGCACCACATTTCTGGCCTTCTCCAACTGAATCACATTAGTCTGAGATGTTAAAAAAGACACTTGAGGCTATGTTCTTTGACATGGCATCATTACACACGCTAATGCCAGGGAACATTGAACTACACATTGTGCACCTCTTTCAATGTCAGTTTGATCCAAATTTCACACTTTTATTAGTGTGTATGAGGGTGCACATGCACAAACGCACACACAGAAGAACACATAAATGATTAAATGTTTAATACATTTATATACAGCTTATTTTATGCTATAACAATTTACAGTGATGAAGGGATGAAGGTGATAAAGTTGCTTCTTGTCTATTTCTGTCCATAATATCAAAACGCTTTTAATTCTTAATACTTAGAAAACTGTCCTAACTTTCAAAAGTAACCAAAAGGGAACATGAGAACAAGAGTGGATGTGTAGATAGCTGGATAATAATCTTAGTGGGGTAGCATTGTAAAATAAAAAAGCAATGAGAACTGATTTAAAAGCTGACAGCATCAACATCAGCCCACAGGTAGGGAAAGAGATGATAGGCAGACAGTGAAAGAGAATGTGTGTATGTGCGAGGAATACAAGAGAGAGAGGCATTCTCTTGCTCTAATTATTTTGCCTTAAGGGTATGACTACAGTTCTGCTTGTATCACTGTGATACTCCCAACACACACCATTTCCTACATGAGATTCACATCTAGTGAATATTAAAAAAACACTATAAATACCATCTGTGCAGTTTTAGCCATCAATGCCACACAGATATCTAGAGCTCATCCCTCCTACAGAGTTCAGTTCCAAAACATATCTAAAACACCTGCTAATTGTTCAGAGTCCAGACTTTGATTTGCGGCATATTGCAGCTGTTGGCTGAAACTAGGTCCTGAGTAACATGTACTGTATTTCTAATCATAGTGTTGGTGTATCACATAATAATTCTGATGTAATAAAGACATGATTCAGATCAATACATAATGACAAAAATGTGAACAATTTGTGTACATGTATTTACAGCAAAGTATGCCTCTAATGAACCTGCAAATGAATATGTGCATGGTGCCCTGCTATGGACTGGTGTACCTCCCACAGTGTATTTACACCTCATTCCCTGGAAAGACTCCAGAATCCTGTGATCATAACCATGGATGAAGTCATTACTGAAGACTAATGAAAAGATTTCTCCCACTCTATGCTGCAATAGTTTCCAAAGAACAAGATGAGTATGGTGAATACTGGAAAACAACAGATAAAAAGAGATGAAACTCCAAATAGAGTGAAACTAGAGAGCACAGAATAGTACAAGAGTGAAACTAGAGAACACAGAATAGTACATGGTTACCTTACTTGGGAATAAACCCAGGGACCTGTGAAGGACAAAATTACAGCATTACTTACAAATACTCTTTGTTGCATGTTCATGAACCCTTCATCTTTTGATTCTATACTATACTGTACTGTACTGTACTGTACTGTACCTTTCTATAATATATTCTTCTATACTATACAATACTATACTTTTCTATAATATATTCTTCTATAATATACTATATTATTTTATAATATTTATATGATAATATACTATACTATACCATACTATACCCTCAGAACTGTCTTAATTCTTTGTAGATGCTAGAAATTCATTCCTGGTCGATACTGACATGGGTTAGCATCCACAATGCAATATCTGAGATCTGTAGAGCATGGAGGCCATTTGAGTACACCAACATTTTTAAAATCATTTGAGCTTTGTGATAAGGCATGTTAACCTGCTAAAAGTAATCATTAGAAGATGGGTTCAGTCTCATCATAAAGGGACACACATGGTCAGCAACAATACTTGCGTCAGCTGTGACATTTAAATAATGGTATTAAGAGACTCAAAATGTGGCAAGAAGTCTGCATTAATTATAACACCAGCAGCAGCCTGAGCCAATGATACAAGGCAGATTTGTATGTTGTTTACATCAAATTCTGCCCCTATTAACCAAATGTCACAGCAGAAATTGAGAATTTCTAATATGGTTTGTAGACTCAGTTGTTCATAGCTAAAATTTGTGGCACCCAGTCCGGTTTTCTGTAGCTGTAGCACTTGTGCCTCAAGATATGGCATGTGTGTTCAGAAATGTTCTTCTGTATATATCAAATGTAATAAGTGCTTATTGGAATTACTGAAAACAGTCTGATCATTCTAATATTATCTCTAGCACTATCAAGAAACTTACACCCAAAGAACTGCAGCTCACTGGATTATTTACCAGAGCTTTCTCTCTATATGCCACAGTCAAAGTTACTTAAATCACATTTGATCCACATTTAGTTGCTTGGTTTGAGCTTCAGTAGGTTCAGGGAACAAATACAAGTTTGGTGCCATGTTTAAGGAAAATTTGAGGAGCAGGTAAATTTTATGTCATGAGCTGACTTCTATTAACTTTATTTATTTATAAACACAACAAGGCAGTTTTTAGGTGTGCAAAACAGTCAGTGGTGGACAGCACAGTGCATTTTAGTTTGTTAATATATTGTATATAAAAGCATTTAAAAATAATCTATTTAACAGCCTTTTTCCTCTGGGTGGAGTATTCTTATTTTTGAGTATAGTATTTTTGAACTTCCTTAGATCCTTTTGAACCGAGCCCCATGGGGAACGAGAAACTAATTGGGATGATGGAAACTAAAGAGGTGATATGAAACGCTGAGTAAAATAAAGGTCTAATCTTGACTTCTGCTCATGCTGCTTAAGCACCTGCCATTGCACAACAATGACTCATTGATGGCTGTTACTGAGCACACCATGGGCTCTTGGGGTTCCCTCTATCAAGTAAGAACCGAGTGCTGAGCGCTAACTTAAGTCCGTGCTGAAAGCAACAATGTCCTTGTTGAGAAAGGACATTGAGCAAAAATGTTAAGAAATAATTGTGTTTCTACACCCTAAATATAAAGATTAGAAAGCAAAGAAATCCAATGTAAACGGAATTTTGGGATGGAGAAGGTGGATGCCACATACAGTCTTGTTTAAAACTATGGAGGAAATTAAACCCAGACGCTTCTTGCTGTGTGAAGTGGAGTATCACTGGCACTATGACCACATTACATCACTCTTATAATTAAACGAACAGGTAGGCACAGAATGGTATTTTAATTTATTCACTTCTTATCCATTATTTTCTACTGCATCACTAAATGCCTTTATCACTCTTATATACTATTCAATATTATACTACACTGATGGCATGGTGGCACAGTCAGTAGTGCTTAAAGATCCATAGAAGAACCCAAGTTTTGTGTGGTGTTTGCATGTTCTACCTCTGTGTGCCCAGTTTTTCTCTGACTCCTCCGGTTTCTTCTTTAATCCAACCCTTGTGGATTACACTGAAAAAAATGAATGAATGAAGGAATAATAACTAAATTAGGAACTTCTATGTATTAACAGGTTGGTCCACCTTTATGATTAAATACAGCACACATACATCAGGGAACAGACTACTTAAGGTGGTGAACATAATCAATATGCAAGCTGACCTATGAGGCAGTTCTGCTTGCCTCTGGAATTAACCACCTTCAGTGTGTTTGTGTACTAGAAAGACCTTCAGCTGGATGTTTGCTGATAGTTTCTCTACTCTCTGTATGTGATAAAGGGAACATCGCAAATGTATTCAAATTCAATCCGTTTACCCTTAGCAGATATAGGTTCCTGTGGAGTTCATCCAAATACAGTGATGATATTGGTATGTTAAGAACCCAGTTTGTGATTATTTGGGATTTGTAAAATGACGAGTTATCCTACTGGTAGTACACATTAACAGATGTGTATACTGTGGTCCTGAGGGTCCTCCATTTTCCAGTTTTCCAGCAAGAAATATACATGGAATGTTTGCACAGATCAATGCCTTATGGACAAAATTTTTTAACTGGGTTAGACAATGAAACTGAAGAACCTGGTTTTAGACCACAATAATTTATTAGTATGATGTAAGGCCCCTTTTTGCGGCCAATACAGCGTCAATTCGTGTTAGGAATGACACATACAAGTCTTGCACAGTGGTCAGAGGGATTTTAAGCCATTCTTTTTGCAGGAACGTTTCCTGACTTGCTCCTACAAAACACCCCAAAGTTGCTCTTGATACATCACAAAAAATTGCTGTCTTGGTCACAGATGCGGCAACAAGATGTGCACCAATTAAATGCCTGTTTCTAACTAATATCAGTAGAGCTATTCAGCCTGGTGTTAATTTAAATAGGAATGGAAAATATCAGGCACTTTATTAAACTTCACAAAACAATTATTTTATATAGTTAGTAGCCCATATGTTTAAGCATAATGTACAGTCCACAAAATTTTGTAGATATAAAATCTGAATAGATCTAATGTAATTATTAGGAATACAGAAGCTTACTTAGACAATTAGGTTTGACTGGCAACCAAAACATGAGACTAGAAAGCATGCACTGGTGCATTTTATTTGCTAATAAATGTATGGTTATTTAAGGTCAAGGTGTTAGTGTATGTGTAAGAGAGAGAAAGAGAGAGAGAGAAGAAGAGAGGGAAGAGTAGGGTTCCTAGATAATAGACATCTAGATGCAATTTGAAATACCTGATATATAAATAATGTTTTCATTTTAATTGTGCTGAATTCTACGACAATATATGAATAGCACTATACATTTAACTTAATCAAAAGAAAAGAGCTGCAGATTCATGTTAAATTCCAAACCAGTCAGGCAGCATTCATTTGATGTAGCAATAACAAGTCAGCAAATGCATCCTCTAAAATATGCAATGATCACAAAGTACAAATATATGATGATTTATGAGAATTCATTTATGAGAATGTTACACTGAAGTACATCAAATGAGCCATAAATCATAAGTGTAGTCATTCGTCAAGTGTTACAGAACCCCATGGCTTCTCCCCAGGCTTAAACATCAACAGAAGAGCAAGGGGAAGAGAAGCCATCTTCAGACAACCTCCTAGTGGGTTCTGTCATATGCGCCTCATGGTTCACTGCTTCCAAGGCGGAATAAAAGCAATTAATAAGTAAACAAAACTTTCAAACATGGAGCTTGCAAAAAGAGGGTCAAAAGGATCTAGAAATCAAAAGAAGGTGGAATGTTATTGCAATTTAAAAGTATATTATGTCACCGAGTCTTTAACTATTGAGAATGAGTGGAAATATGTGTATCATTAGAATTATTCGTCTAACATTATTTTTTTCTACTAAGCAAATCTTTTTGTTAGTTGATAGACATTTTCACCAACTCATGGTTTTATAAGTTTTTTTTGCAATAGATGACAGGACCATCTAAGAGTAAAACTGGATGAAAACACGAGAAAAATATCCTAGAATCATTTCTTAAACAGAGACTGCCTGCATTGTTCACCATGATTGTGGATGGTATTTTGTTGAGATTTAAATTTTTGTATTTAGTAAAATGAAACTTCATAGTGCATTGACATATTAATATGTTTGTTGCAAACACACATATTGTTCTTCAATATAGTTTGATCATTATTATTATTATTATTATTATTCCGAATTATTATTTGGGCTTATCTCCTCCTAAAGTTAATGAGGGATGGCATGGGTAAAATGACCAGGAATGTTTGGAAGAAGTGTTCTTGTTTACAGTTATGAGATATCGTATTTCCAACCGGGTGCCCATTGTGTTCATTTTTGTGCCCATTTTGTGCCCAGTTTTTGAGCTACAAACACAAAATTTAACAAAGTAAAAATTGATTGATTGCAATCTCTGTTCACGCTGTAGCACTCTTAAAAATTCACACCCTGTGATATACAAGATCAAAGCACTCTGGCTATACTCTAGGAAGGAGACCTGTTTGATTAATCAAAACTTTTTGAAACTCTGTGTCATAACATTATTTTACTTTCATATATAAATGCTATTTAAACTGCAGAGATGGATCTTCCCTGTAATCTGTTTAAATATCTATTTTATTGATACATCAAGTTATGATCATTTCATCAGACCCTATCTCTGTCATTATTTTGTCAATTAACATATTTTACATCATAACGAAGGGCTAGGTTTTTCCCACAAAACCTCTTAGTTGAGTGATAGACATATTTTCTGAGTAAAATCTACAAATGTTAAGCGTGTGCATTCGCTATTATTCTGCTTATTTTCTCCCATTTTGAACGCGATATCATCTTTAAAACATTTTGAACATTCATTTAGAGACACCATTTAATTACAAAACAGTAGAGATCCTTGTCTACCTTATATCTACAAAATTTAATCTGTCTTCCTACTGTGGTTTACATGCGCACACATCAGTACCTTGGAGGAGAGGATAAAACTTCTTTGGCTATAAATTTCATATAAAAATGTGTAAAACATATAGTTACATTAATTTATGAATAATGTAAAAATATATTAATTAAAATGACACATTCTTTGAGATAATTCTAACTGTATTTAACATTACTTTTATGTGGGTCTAAAGACTGCATTTATACCCAGGGATGCAAGTGTAAATAAAAATGGAATGCAATGAAGTGGAAGTTTTAAAATTCCATATTTTATTCATAATAGAACATAGACGACATATTAAATGTTTAAACTGAAAAAATGTGCATTTAAAATGAAAAATAAGATGATTTTAAATTTCATGACAACAATACATCTCAAAAAAGTTGGGTCAAGGACATGTTTACCACTGTGAGACATCCCCTTTTCTCTTTACAAAAGTCTATAAACGTCTGGAGACTGAGGAGACAAGATGCTTAAGTAAAGGGATAGGAATGTTAACCTATTCTAGGATTCTAGTTGATCAACTGTCTTAGGTCTTATTTGTCATATCTTCTGTATATCTTCTGATGTGCCAATGTTTGCTATGGGTAAAAGATGCCACACGCAATAATGCAACCCCATAACATTAGAGATGCAGGCTTCTTAACTGAGCAGTAATAACAGCTTGGGTCATCCTTCTCCTCTTTAGTCCGAATGACATGGTGTCCCTGATTTCCATAAAGAACTTCAATTTTTGATGTGTTTGGCCACAGAATAGTTTTCCACTTTTCCACAGTTCATTTTAAATGAGCTTTGGCCCAGAGAAGATGTCTGCGCTTCTGGATCTTGTTTAGATATGGCTTCTTCTTTGAACTATAGAGTTTTAACTGGCAACAGCGGATGGCATGATGGATTGTGTTCACAGATAATGTTCTCTGGAAATATTCCTGAGCTCAATTTGTCATTTCCAATACATAAGCATGCCTGTATGTGATGCAGTGCCTTCTAAGGGCCTGAAGATCACGGGCACCCAGTACAGTTTTCCGGCCATGACCCTTATGCCAAGAGTTTCTTACAGATTCTCTTTTGTTGATAGATGATGATATGTTTAAACTTTTCTTTTTTTCTCATATCACTCCACTATTTGTCAGCGCGGATTTAGGCAGATTGGTGATCTTTTTCCCATCTTTTCCCATCCTTCTGAAAGCCTCTGCTACTCCATGATGCTCTTTTTATACCCAGTCATGTTAATGACCTATTGCGAATTATAGCATTCTGTTTTTATTTACAGTTTGTACTTTGTTTCAACTTTGTCCCATGCTTATATTGCTTGACCTAAGTGCAGCTTTAGACACCATCGATCATAATATTCTTTATAGCCTAGGAAATTTTGTTGAACAGTCCTGTCCTTGTTCAGGTCTTAGTTGACTGACCGTTATCAGTTTGTAGATTCAAATGGCCACTATTTTATGCACAGTAGGGTAAAGTTTGGTGTCCCACATGGTTATGTCTTAGGCCTGTAACTATTGTCTTTGCTTATGCTACCTATAAGTAATCTTTTTCGTAAGCACGATATTAACTTTCACTCTTATGCTGGTGATACACAGTTATATACACAGTTTGTTACCTCTATGTTGGTTTATTGTAATGCCCTCTTGTCTGGTTGTTCTGTTAGGTGCATAAACAAACTGCAGTTAGTTCAGAATGCCACGACCAAAATCCTTACTAGAACCTGAAAATATGAACATATCATTATTGTCTTATCCACACTGCACTGGCTACCGATTAGATTTTGTATTGATTATAAAATACTTTTGCTCGCTTATAAAGCAGTTAACAGTCTTGTGCCACAGTACCTTTGTGATCTTCAAGTTCCACTTTGCCTACTTTGATCAAAATGCGCAGGTTATTTGATGCTCATATTATAAGGGCTACAGCAGGGGGAAGGTTATTCTCTTATGGAGCCCCACATCTATGGAATATTCCTCCAGTCAGTGTTTGGGACTCAGACACAATCTCAGTCTTCCCGGCTAGGCTGGAAACTTATTTATTTAGTCAATCGTATCCTTCATAATCTCCTAGTTCAATACATTTATTAAATTTAACAAACTGTAAAATAACGTGAAATCCATGTAATCTAGCAACCAACTACCTGCAACGCTATCCATGTTGTGCCACCCAGCATTAAATGTATTTGCATGCCAGATGACATGTTACACAGAGGTGTATTCTGGAATCTGTGTTTGAGTGACTTTGGTTATCTGATATTCTGATACTTGTTCTTGTTCTTAGCTTCAATAGAATTGATTTTGAGTTTGTTTCTATTTACTAAGCCTTTTGTTTTTGTAAAATCTCTGTTTTACTTCTGTTGATTCTTCGTGTTTTTTAATGTGTATCCTGAGAGATTCCTGACAAAAAAATAATTCCTATTTCCTCCTAATATCACAATTGTATGCCAATATGAATCAACAAAAAAAATTCCATAAAAGCCCCAAAATAATTGTTTACCAGTCGCTTAAATTATGCTTTGTATGATCTCTATCGGTTACTGCTGAATTTAGTACATCAAATACAGAAAATTTGCAAGTTCTCTCTGCAAACTCCTGCTTTACATACCCACACATGGCTGTAGATGTAGTATATATATTTGGATTGTATGGTGAGGGTTATGTGGGAAAAATTATTTACAACTTGAAGTCTGCAGCAGGAGCTGAACTAGGTTGACCAAGCTGGAATGATGTAATGGCATTAGTAATGAAACTTGCGATGTTTACAAAAGTCTTAGCCAGCCCAGTTTAAATACTGCATCAAAACCTAGCCTTTGTGACAAGTTTGTGTGAGAATATACTTGTGGTTCTAGGTAAACATGTGTTTAGAAAGGTCATGTGTGTTATCAGGTACATGATTGGATTATGATTACAATTGTTTCTGCCCGAACAAACAAAGTGACAATTTTCGTGAAGCTGTGGGGGTCACTGACATCATCAGAATTGCTTTTCTTGACAGACAGCTTTCTAAAGTATGTGTACTGCTACACAGCCTCCCCGCTGGGATTTTGTAAAAGAACGTTTATACCCACAAAGCCAAGTCTGTTTAATTTTCATCTGACAAGGTCAGCAATGCTTTGAAGGCCTCACTCATTGCCATTCTATAGCCTATAAGTGGAAACAAATAGCTGGCTTTCTTAACTTTGTTTTGGTTGCTCTGGCAATTACAAAGGAATCTTTCTCTGTTGTTCTATGACCTTTGGCCTCAAAAAGTAAGGGAGATAACTGCAGAAAACCTGATCTTATTTTCAGCCACCGGGCATGTCTTCTTTTTCCTCTTCTTATTTTTTAAATCAAACATTAGACATCAGCTCAACTTCACAGAAAGCCAAGTCTCCATTACCCTCCAGAACATATTAAATGAAAAGTCATGAAAACTGACCCACAGGCAAGAGGCTGTCCATCCATCTAGTTGACAGATGTCAGTCTGGGAGTTTTTCTATCACCTGCCAGCATAAGGAGCAGATTAGGCTGAAAAAGAAGAGCAGATAAAAGCAGCAAACAACAATATACAAAACCTGTTGTTTTAGTTCATAATGAATTGTCTAATGGAATCGGAAAATGAGCTAAAAAAACGAATTAAACGCTAATATTAAAAGCTTTAAAAACAGAGCAGTTAACCCTTGGCAGCGCTGCAAACCGATCAACAGGATTTGTATCCTAACTCAGATGCTTGCAGCAAACAAACTCCACACTAGAGGGAAAAATCCTTTTCTTAGACCTTCATCATAGCAAATCTCTTATATTTGCATTGAGCTTCTCCTTTCTGAAGTCTTGTCAAGTCAATAAAATACAATATATTACACAAGCTATTTTTTTTCAAAGAAAACAAATAACACCTAACCACATCTTTGAAATTTTGTGAGAATAAAGGCTGATGTAGAAATGGGTTACTGCGCAAATGAGTAAGTGATTCCCTTCTGAGTCTGGTTCTTTTCAAATTTCCTTCCTCTTATCATCATAGGGACTTTTTCCTGAAACTTTCTTTGTCAACTTCCATTGTTATTTTTCAGCTTGTTCTTTACGGAAAATTAATTTAATATAAACTTCATGATTATATCTGGGCGGCACGTGGGCTCAGTGGATAGTGCTGTTGCTTCATAGCAAGAAGGTCCCTGGTTGGAGCCCTTGGTGGGGCGACTCTTCTGTGTTAAGTTTGCATGTTCTCCCCATGTTTGTTTGGGCTTTCTCCGGGTACTCCGTTTTCCTCCTGCATTTCAAATACATGCATGATAGGTTAATTGGTGTCTCTAAATTGCCTGTTAGTGTGTGAATGTGAGTGTAAGTGTGTGTGTGCGTCTATGTGTGTAGGCGTGCTATGGTGGATTGGTGCCCTGTCTAGGGTTGTTAGTGCCCCTGTGCCCAGAGTTGCCGGATGGGCACCAGCATCACTGTGACCCTAAAACTAGGATTAAGCAGGTATAAAAAATTAATGAATTAATGTTATTAGCACTCTATATAAATACATCTAAATTGAATTGTAGGCTAGCTATTTTTAAATAAATAAGCTAGCTAGCAATTTTGTATCTAAAGTGGCTTATTATTAAGTAATAGGTTAAGTAAACAGAATTTCCTAAAATAAATATGTACTTCCTGAGATTAAATTAATTCTTGCAGTATAATTAAGAGAATGACTTGATATAATACTTAATATGCATTTAACTCACAATAAAGTTTTAAACTCTGTTTTATGTATAGTCCATTCATATTCTATTTTACCCAATTCTGGTCAATAAAGGGTTTTTTATGATGATCACCTTCATTTATAAAGTTTGTTCCTTACTATGTTAGCCTAAAATATTAGGTTAACCATCTGAACTCATTTTATGAAGTTGTAAAGATTTTTATTCTGGCAGTTAAATTTGCTTCTATTTGTAATTGATTCTATAGACAAAATATTTTTTGATAATTTGACCCTTAACTTCATATTTTGAATTGGGCAGACTTTCAAAGCTTCTATCCGCTTTTACCAGTGATTGTTTTCCTGCCACTTTCAAACCACAACTAATTTAATAGGTATAAAACTCATATAAATCAAAACTCATTTTGGTGTTTTATGACTTTGTAAATCTGCTTATGGATAATGTCCATTGTTAAGAGTTTTAGAAATGAAACCAAATAATGTCCATTGTTAAGAGTTATAGAAATGAAACCAAAATAAAAAGTGGCGTTTAGGACACAGGAGCAGGACAATAAATAAGACAATTATGAATAAAGTATATATTTTTATACTTTATTTTTATCATTTGGTTCAAGGGCGATATACCACTAGGCTAAATAACACATTTGGAACTGAAAAAGAAAATCTAAACTTTTTTAACATTAAGCATAAATAAAATTATTTCTACCTATTTAATTTTTGAATTTATTTTATTCTTCTTTAATTAATAGTTTGTGTGAACATATAAAAAGGAATACATAGATGTGTGTGTGTGTGTGTTGTGCTATTTTTTCAAGGATCCAAATGAGGACAGGGCTAAGAGTGTAGCTGAATGCAGTAAAATGGGCTATTGGCCTGGTTAGCACTAGATGCTAATCTTGAGTGTTTATTGCTAGCAAAGGTCTGTTAAGGAGCTCTGGAGTACATTGTCGGAAAAATCTAGCCATGACATATGCATTCAGAACACTTTACATATCCAAAACTTGCAATGGAAGCAACAATGGTTAAAACCTTCTACATACAGTACATGAGCTTGCAAATTCAGTTGGATAGACTTACTGTGAAATTGTCAGGGATTCAAATATACAAATACTTTCTGCTATGAACAAATGCTTCTTATGATTAAAATTAAAAATGAAAAACTAAATGAAATAATTTTATGTAAATATTCTATTTTAGACATGTTACTCTGTAAGTTTCAGTGACCAAAATGCGGGACATTTTGAATCACTGGCACAATAATGTTACATCATGGATTTGTTGCTTTACTTCACTGTCTAATAGAAAACAGTCTGGAAAGTTGGTATAAATTTTGGTTGTCTGCTGAATCTCACACGCACCTTCCAAAGGTGCACCTCTCTCAGCTAGTTCTGAGCTGGAAACACAGAACAGCTAATACTAGGTCGAAATGCCTAATTATCTACATATTTTCCTTAGCCGCAGTTTCCCTCTAATTCTCCAGATCCCCCAAGAAATAATTTTTATGTGTACACTGGCTATGGGAAAAAAAATTTCACCAAACTAAATTAGAATAGTAAGGGTAAAACAGGGGTATGCTTATGTTGGCATGGGATCAAATTCACCCTGTTAGCCATGATGTGCTGAGAATGTAGAAGTGTACATATGTGCATGTGTGAATGTTGAGGTGTGTGAGGAATATGATGAAAACAGGGATGTTGGATATATTATATAAACAGTCTGTACAAGCTTGCATTTTTAAACCCTGCTTAGTGGAAGATTCAGTGTAACTTTGATCAGCATTAAATGTCATTAGAGTTATTGTAGACAAGGATTGAAAGTTCACATATAGGTTTTGCCAAGTGGACCTAGTGGCAGCTAGTGATAATAGCACAGCTTATACTAATCCTGTAACCTTCTTTTGACCACTTGTAAATGCATGGGATGTGAGGGTATGAATATATCCAAAGTTCAGGATTAGCTAAATGGAGTTTGCTGTGTTGGAGTGCATTCTTCTTGGTTGACTTGACGGCGGTGGAGGTCAAAAGGAATGTTAAACACATTTTCACACACACCACAAACACGTGAGAAAAAAAAACATTATAAACAAATAAGCATCGTTGCAAAATGGTACATCTTCTACATCATATCTTGTTGAATATGTACTGGTTAGGATTTAGATAAAAACGACTGTGTGCTTATGTAGTATTTTATACAGTGGTGTATTAATTCAAGTAAAGCTTAAAATACCACTATTAGGTTATATTTGAAAACACATTTAGGTCAAGAGCTCAAGACATGAGGGACATGGTCTGTGCTTATCTAATACAGCAAATGAAACAGATGCCTCATCAACGTTCTGGCTGGGTAAAGTCACAGGAGAGGCAGCACAGTTTCTGGGTACTTATCGCATGCATATACCATTTCTTTATGTAATAGATGCAACCTACGACTGCTAGGAATTGGGAATGCCTCTCAAATTAACATAATTAAAATTAACATATTACGTAATCATTAGTAATCCAATTATTCTTTAACATGACATAGAACATAACAAAATGCAGAGAATTAATCAAGATTAAAATAGATTCTGAATTAATTACTGCAGATGTACCATTGTCTCTGGTTATGGCTCCATTTTCAAGATTATCTTCACAACAGCACCATGGAATTTGTTTTGCATTTTACACCATATTTAATTTTAAATGTTCAGCCCTAAAAATGAAATAGCCACATACAGTACATTGTACTTGTTTTCTTGTAGTAGAGATACCCAAGTGCATTGCTGGAAGAAAGCCACTGTTGGCACTGTGACCGCTAAACAGTTTTGTGCTCTAAACACGCATTTGTGCTCAAGTTATACAAGTGGTGCATTCAGGTCCTGAAATTAAGCTGATCATATGTGGCACTGGTGGGAGCATTTAAACATTTTTATCTCTTTCCATTTATACCATGTTTTAAAAATATTTTTCTCAGGCTAGTTTACATGTGCTGCTCCATGCCTTAGAGCATTGTCGAGGAGCCGTGATTCTTGTCTGAAGTTTCATTAATTGCTTGTTTGAGACGAGTTGTTAACATATAGGCTTTCACATGCCATCGTCCTACGCTTGCTTGGATAGCGCGTTTAATTGGGGAGGGTGTTGCTTGTTTGGTGCGACAGTATTTCAAGTGCTGCATGCGGTGGAGTCAAAGCACTCATTTGCACAGTTTTACAACTATGGAAGGTAGAGCGAGAAGAGAGCAGGAGAAAGAGAGAGTCTCTGAAGAGCTTTTTTAATTGTTACAATAATGTGTTTGGTAATTTGCTTGAATTCCTTTGCTTATAGACTCCCTCACAGCTGTGTTCAGTGAACAGAACAAAAGAGGGAAAAAAATGTGTGTGTGAATTAATTGTTTTGTAACTCTGCTCATATGAGCTGTGCTAATGGCTTTCCAGAGAAAGGCGAGAAAACAGCTTAGCATAAAGCAAAAACAAGTGTCTTTGCCACAAATTTCTCTCAGAAGACAAAAAAAACTCAGGAATAGACCACAATCACTCACACATTTCAAAAAGATTTTATTAAGAGCCAGACACCACTGTACTGTATAGCCTAAAGCTTGCAAGTATTTCATTACAGTGACTTTGTTGCAGCATGGCTGGTGAGTGTGCGGTCAGTCTCATCATGTAATTTAACCAGACGATTATGAAGCACACACACACGCACACACACACATACAGGTCTTAGATGGAAGATTAGCTAGAGCAGGTCAGAGGGGTCAGAAAGCCAGACTAACACAGGTCACCCTGCTATCTGAAGACAATACAAGCATTTGTTTGTATAAATGCTATAATGTTGTCTCATAACTCAGAAGCTCACAAAGAAAACAATTAAAAAACAAAGACAAAGACTGTGCTGCGTTCACTCCCTGCAGCTGCCTTGCAGCACTGGCATAACAGAAAAGTCAGTCACCCGGCACCAGGGCAATCTCTGGGTACAGATGAGATGTGTCCATCAAAAAACACTTCTCACCCACGATGCACCTGGAGAATCCAGCTCCTGCTGCCCTCATCCACCCCCTCAGAGCAACAGAGCTAACCCAGATGTGAGCCTCCTGGGGCAGATCAGAGCCCAGGAACATGTGCACTCTCTTGTGACTAGTACCAGATGTGCTCCATTGACCCAAATCACCCGAGCAGTAGAAATGCCACATAGGCATCACACAGACCCACCACACAATCAGTGACACACCTGTTTCTATTCACTCTGAAGCCTGGGAGCCCTAAACAGTGGCGAAGAACCCTCACCACATGTCTGTTTATGCTTTCCTTCTATTTCCCCTTTACTATTGTCTCACGTTTTTTATTTTATTTTTTTAAATCACATGTCAAATTCAGCTCTGACATGCTTACTCTAGGGGCTAATAAAGAACTAGAACAGATTTATTCATTAAAAACACACCAGCTAACGATATGGGCTGACAAAAAAATGAGTTTTCCATTTAAACACTGCAAGCCATTTTTGGGAGGGTCGGGTAGGGGGAACCAGATACCAGGAGAGCACAGGCTTGTTTGATTTGAAGAGCTTGTTTCACATTACTGAGTCTGATTTAGCTTAAGTAAATACACCTGCATGACCTTGGGGCGATGAAAAGGTCAAAGTCATTCAAACATTTAAAGAATGGTAATTAAATTACGCTTGGTCCTGAATAACTTTAATCTGGTAACAAAATTGCTTCCAGCTCTATTTTTTTCTATCTTTACATAAATTGGTCTGTACAGATTTATGGGGAAACCTGTAAGTACAAACAAACATTCTTTTTTGGGAAACTTAAGTAATCAGGACTAATTTGCTTCAGTTAAAGATAGGTCACTCACTCTGGTCCATATGGAAAGCCCTTAGAGTTGGAGAGGACGATGCTTTAAAATACAATAGTACACGTTATAAAGATTGAACAGGAGATAATAGACGAAACATACTGCTCATGTCATGATTTACATGTTTAAATAAAGTAATCTCAGCTCACCAGAAAGCAGGTTTTTTAATGAAACCTCAGGGTTATATTTCAGTGCTTTTAGTCAACCAGACCCCGATGCACCTACAATACTTATGAGTCATCTATCACCTTCATCGTCAAGAAAAGTGCAGTCAGGACTAACCCATTTAGGGATTTGGTCTGGATTCAGTGATGGTGCTACCTAAGACTGTTTGAAGAACTACACGTAATTTAGCTATGCTGTTTGAGCTTTATAACTTTGAGCATGGAAAATGTGGATGTCTGGGAAAGCAGTGTAGTCCCACCCAATGATGAAATCCTTTATTTTAGGAGATAACCCAAGTGGCAATAGTATCCTCTCCTGACCTCAGGCATGGATGTACAACCCACACATGAAAACATTTAAGTTATAGTGAATTCTGCATATGTGGGTGTAACATCCAACACATTTTATTTTATACTTTATTCATATTCAGACTGGGCATTTCTCTCATCAAATATATATCAACAACTCTGATATCATCAAGCTGTCTGTTCTAACCTCTGCATTATTCGTTATCTAATGCAGACAAAATGCCAGCTCAATAACTCTAGTAATCATTTTTTCATTAACAATGATATTACATTTCAGCATTTGCTTATAATATAATTAATATTTTCTCTGCACCTATATCAAAGAGCAAGAGGGCTGAGAGCCCTATTGGCTTTGATTTAGTTTACTACTTAAAACTTTTTTGTAGCATGTTAAATATTAAAAGCAATTAACCTAGTTCGGAATGCACAGCAGAGTGTGTAGGCTGAGTTCAAAGAGCTAGAAGCCAGGAGCAAGCACTAAGCTTCCTCTGACTGAGGACAAACACACGCACAAACACACACAGACATATTATGAAAAGGATCATCAGCTATCTTTGAGGGTGATTAATTGAATGTTTTATGCAGTTCTGGTACACCACATTGCTCCATTTCTTTTGAATTCTTTCCTTGATGCTTTTTTTTAATCTTTTCGGCCATTATAACCATTATCCTAGCATGACCTCCCGATCAACTTCAGCATTCCTCCATGAACCTTGGTCACCCGTCATCAGTTTTCATCTCCGAGATCAAAAGCAAATGCAAGTGATCTGCAATTATCCATACACCCAAACATTGCAGAATATGCAACCCCCCCAACCACTCGTACCCCTTGAATCGGGTAGCTTTGACACATTGGCCCTTGACAAAAGGCTGCTTTGTTTACATGGCACGAATGTGGAGAGCCTGAGAGCGGCCAAGTACTGTCAGAGGCCAAGTTTCCTGGATGCTTTGCAGAGCATTGAGAACTCACATGTGTGGGTTTGTCAGCACATGATCCCCTGACCTACTATTTGCCATGGCACTACATCAGGAATGTTAACTGTGAAACATGCTGATATTTAAGTGCTAGATAGAATGAGCAAACAGAGAACACTTAGAACACATGTACCAGGTTGATTGGAAATATATACTTTATGTCTAGCTTAACCTCAAATATATTGTAAAGTCAAAGCTTACTGGATAATAGACTTGCTACTTAGGGAAAAGAAGCAGCGCTTGTTTTCTTGACCTAATTTGACCTTATCATCTGTGTAGACTACGTAGACATGTTTTTTGCGATGCAGTGTGGTTTGACATGCCCTTTCATGGTTAGATGTTGTTTTTTGTTGCTCCAGAATAAGGCAAAATGAAAACACATGCAGCTAGGATGAGATATTTTCAAGCTAGCCCCATCCGCTACATCTGACAATAACTGTAATCTCTGCCAGACCATTCGGCAACCATTCCTAATCTATAACGATGCATTAGCTCTTTCATATTCAAGGCATGACCCTCAGTCTGGAGGTTGACTTCATAAGACTTTCATTGTCTAAAGCACCACCAAACCCTCAGCAAGCCCCTTTCACGGGAAAACAATCCGCACAAAGTGAACTTAAGATGCAGAATGAGAGCAGGGCCAAGACTGGAGAGCTGGGAAGCAAGTGTGTATTTGTGTAATGGGGTGGGGGCATTTCTGGCATTACCCTCTGTCAGACTAATGCAGTGTAGTGGGAAAGGAAGGTCATGCTTTGTATGTGCTCTGTCTATGATGATGCATCAAGGCAAATAACAGGCCCACTGTTAGCCATTATGTACCTATTAGTGCTGATTATTTTTTGATAGCCAGTTGCTTTCACTCAGCCTGACTTTAGACAGTGACTGTGGTTAAGCATTATGACCCAAGCAGTTTAGCATCAAGGGTCACAGGCCAGGAGTCATAGAAATGTCAACAATTCGACTCACACCATCAGAAATATGAACGTATATAGTTATAGTAAGTGTCAAAAATTACAATTTCAAGTTGGAGCGTAGCTTAATGTCTAGTACTGCATTTGATCTTGTCTTTTCTTTTCCACATGTTTTTATTTTGTCTCTAGTTCTGTCTCAATCCAGTCATTAGTTATTTATGCTGTTTTATTTTACCCATTCATTCATTTTCCTTTTGTACGATGTTGTGCCATAGCATCTTTGCAAAATGCATTTATTGTTATATTAAGCGCAAAATCCACATTCATTATCTGCCACTTAACGGGAGCTCTAAACTGGAGCTCTACCACTGCACCAATATGACGCCCCTACAATACCTATATTATATATAAATATACTAATACTGGTTCTGGGTAGCCATTCAAATTACCATTATTATTTGATTTGCAATAATGAGACATGCTTTATTTTTATTTTATGTATTTTTTAAGTGTTAAACCACCTTAAAAGGTTACACTCTGACACTGTGTTGCAATGGTTGACTGCATAAGTGTGATTTCTGGGCTAGGGATAAACAGATAATCATGGCATGTCATACACAGTCATCACTTTCTAAAAGCGATATAGTAAGTAGTTTCAATAGTAGGGAAACAACAACAATGCTACTGTGCATAATAATTATTACTACTCCAGATCCTGAAAAAACTCTTTTATACAGATTTAAATGGAGGCAAAATGAAGATCAAACAGACTGCTTGCACTAGAGATTCAGTAAAAGAGTATCATAATTTGGACACTTTGTAGAAAATTCTAAATACAACCCCAATTGCAATGAAGTTGGGATGTTGTACAAAACATAAATAAAACAGCATATGATGGTTTACAAATTAATTTTAACACATCTTCAATTGAATAAACTAAAAAGACAAGATATTTAATGGTTAAATGGATAAACTATTGTTTTTTCTGAATACTTATTTTGAATTTGATGCCTGCAACACATTCCAAAAGTTAGGAGTGGGACATGTTTACCACTGTGTTACATCACCTTTCCTTTGATAAATACTCAATAAGTGTTGATGTACAACTTCAGTTGCTCAACACTCTCAGCTCCATAATGTGTCACACATTTCCAATGGGAGACCAGTCTGGACTGCAGGCAGGTTAGACTAGTACCCAAAGTCTTTTACAGCAAAGCCATCCTGTTGTAACATCAAATGTGGCTTGGCATTGTCTTTCTAAAATTATTGGAAAATCCCTGAAAAAGATGTTGCTTGGCTAGCACCTGCTTCCAATTAAGCTGTTCACCCATGGAATGTTCCTAGCAGTGGTTTTTGAGCATTCATCAACATTCCCAGTCTTTTCTTGTTCCTGTCCAATCCTTTTTGGAATGTGTTGCAGGCATCAAATTCATAATGAGTGAATATTTGTAAAAACGATAAGATCAGTTTAAACATTAAATATCTTGTCTTTGTAGTGTATTCTATTTAATATAGGTTAAAAAGGAAAAATCATCATATTCTGTTTTTATTTATGTTTTACAAAACATAGTGGTTTAGTATCTTTTTACATAAAAGTGACATAAAAGTGTTTTGGATTTATTTAATATTGTTGTATAAGAACTGTTTCATAACTGTTGCAGTTTATTCCATGTTACTGAAACAATTAAAATAAACAAAATGACTAAGTGAGAGTAAGAGTATTCATTTTATAAATGTTCTTGTTACTGAATTGTGCATATTTATCTTGACATGGCCAATGGAGAAGTTACTCAACCTGTAAATGATGTTCTTTCAAAGCTATTGTATCTCATTTGGTATACTGAACATTACCAAGATAAAATCTATAAAACACTGGAACGGTGTTATTCCTGTTGTTCTGGACTCAGACACAGTCTCAATGTTTAAATCTAGACTCAATACATATTTATTTAGTAAATTATTCTGCTTATAGTGCTAGTTCCTAAAGTAAAGGTGCAGATATAATGGTTATGAGCACTAGAGTGCTGGTAAACAGAGATATTTGGAAGTCCTAATGTCTCAGGGGGGCCTCGTTTCTGTTGTGCCCTCTGGATCTCATCTTTAACTATTCTGCTATTGCTAGTTTTAGCGTAATTTGCCATCTATCACATGCCCCGGTTACTGAAAAGACTTCTGCCAAAACTTCTTTTTCCAGAGAGAAGCTGGAGACCCTCAGAAGCTCCACAACATCTTTTCTTCGCTTCTCACACCACGCTACTTTGGCTCCAAGCTGACCATCTGCTAAAGACTTTGCAGTCTTCTATGACAAGAAAACTGCCGACATCTGCCAGAGCTTCAGCTCCAACTTATCAGGTAAACGCTATCCCTCCTATAATTTTCTCCCTTCATTAAAGCATTTTTCTACTCTCTCAACAGATGAAATCCTGCAAGTGACTCTGTCCTGCAACCCTACAACATGTTCACTAGATCCACTACCTTTTTCAGTGTTCCAGACTATTTCACCCGACCTGCTACCATTCACCACCCACATCATCAACAGCTCTTTATCATCTGGTCATGTGCCTTCCTCATTTAATAGAGCAAGGATCTCACCCACACTTGATCCTTCTGATGTCAAAAACGACAGACCGGTATCACTTCTCTCTTTCTTATCCAAAGTTCTTGAACGCACTGTATATAACCAACTATATTTCTATCTCTCACAGAACAACCTCCAAGATCTAAACCAGTCTGGCTTCAAAGCAGCACACTCTACTGAGAAAGCTCTCCTGGCAGTCACAGAGAGCTTGCATGCAGCCCAAGCAGCTAAACTCTCATCCTCCTGGACCTCTCAGCAGCATTCGACACGAGACTCTTCTGTTTATACTTGGGAGTCTTGGAATCCAGGAAACAGCTTGGCGATGGTTTGCTTCCTACCTTGCCGACAGATCATATCAGGTATTGTGGAGAGCATCTATGTCATCACCCCGCAAACTGATCACTGGTGTCCCACAAGGCTTAGTGCTTGGTCTTCTTTTGTTCTCACTCTACACTTGCTCTCTTGGTGAGATTATATCCTCACACGGCTTCTCATATCTCTGTTATGCTGTTAACACACAATTAATTCTCTCCTTTCTTCCTCAGACACTAGAGTCTCCACCAAGATCTCGGCATGTCTCGCTGACATATCAGTATGGATGGCGGCTCACCAGTTAAAGTTAAATTCTGACAAGACGGAAGTGCTACTCTTTTCAGGAAACGCTTGTCCCCAACAGGACCATGTACTCTCTATCGACAAGGTCTAAATCACTGCATCCACCATGGCACGCAACCTAGGGGTAACTATGGACAATTGTCCTTCTCTTCCCACATTGCCAATGTCTCTCGATCATGTTGATTCATTCTCTATAATATAAAAAGGATTCGTCAATTTTTTTCCACACAGGCCACACAGATCCTGGTTCAGTCCCTGGTCATATCAAAACTGAACTCATCTATCACTGCTCGACTGGTCCCCCCATCTCTTATTGGACAAGGAAGACATGCTTCTAGACTTTTCTCTGTTCTGGCTCCTAAATGGTGGAATGAAGGTTTTATTAATGTTTGAACAGCAGAATCAGCAGCTACCTCTGAGTCTGGTTCCTCTCAAGGTTTCTTCCTCTTATCATCTCAGGGAGTTTTTTCCTTGCCCAGTGTCACCACCCAGATTGTTCAGTAGGGAAAATAAACTTTATTTAAATTTCATGATTATATCCTGTATATCATTTCTGTAATTCTGCTCTATACAATGTTCTATTGTAAAAATAACTGAATTGTTGGATTGTAATATACAGTATAGCTGCATGTTATACACATATTGCCATAATTAATAAGATGAACCAAACAGAGAAACTATTAATCAGTAAGTTAGATATTTGTGGATTCATTAAAATAGCAGAAGCTAAAGCTGTGAACAATGAATGATATCTGAATGTCTGGGTTACCATACAAAAAGAAATGAATGAATATAATTCCTCTATATAATTCAGTTTTCTACTTTCTAGGAAAACTAAAGACAGTTGTTTTCAGCTCCCTTTTCTTCATATCAGTACATTTTCTTCTTTTACATTATTTTGGCCAAATCTTCACTTCCCCTTAGAGGCTTCAGAACTCTCGCTGAGAAGACATATTCATTTTGCAGTTATCGCCTCTCACACAGGTTTCTTGTCTGTTTACCTGTTTGTTTTCTATGCAGAGAGACAGAGGTTAAGTGTGTTTTGGTCAGAGCTAAAACACAAGCCTGACATGGGCCTTTGGGACTAGAGACAGGTGACCTTGGCCAGACTTGCCAGATTAGAACAGAGTTTGTAAAAGGTATGCAATCTGGTGGACCTCCCGTGGCTGGGACTGTAATGATGTGAGGCTGTGTTGTGTTTTAAAAATGTATCCTATGGATGCCCTTGCAGTTTGCAGAGAGCTGATAAGAGCAGCAGAAGGTGCTTGTCTGGGGTTGAGAGTGACACTGAACACCTCAAGGGAAACTGGTACTGCAATACGCAACATCTGCACAGTAACATAGGCCTAATGATATTCCATGCATTCATTTCATATACCCGCTTGATCCTAGTTTTTAGGGGGGAAGCCGGTGCTCACCCAGCAACTCCGGGCAGGAGGAGGGCAAAACAACCCTAGACAGGGTGCCAATTCATCATATGGCGCACACACAGTCATACACACATTCACACACTAATGGGTATTTTAGAGACACCAATTAATCTATCAGACATGTCTTTGAATATGGGAGGAAACCGAAGCACCAGAGAAAACCCACGCAAACAAGGGGAGAACATGCAAACTCCAATTTTCCAAGTTGCCCCACCCTGGGCTCAAACATGGGATCTTCTTGCTGTGAGGCCACAGCATTATCCACTCCACTAACGTGCCACTCCACGATAGTCCATAATAAATTAAAAAGAAAAAACAAAATATGAACATCAATAAACAGAAATTATTTGAAAACATGTGCCTCCAGAAGTGAGATACCAATGAAGATGATGACCAATAATTAAGTCTACAAGATGGCCAGAAAAGAAATGGAGTAATTAAAACTCATTGTATGCATTGCATCTTTTAAAATCAGTGTAGTAATAGTAAAAAATGTGCAGTTATAGAATATCATAATTAAACCACCCTGCATGCTCTCATGTTTTATTTGTTACAGATAACTTTACACTCAGGTTATTTTATAAACCTTTATGCAAATCAGTGAACAGAGTGCAGGATGGGCTAGTGTACAATATGGAAAGATATACAAAGAGTATGCTCTCTATACTCTCTCAGCACTCACATGCTGATGACAAACCCGAAGTGCTTGCGGGGATCACTCTACAACATGAAATATATACTCAGCTGAAATCTTATTAAGACTTGGGCTATGGGTGTGCAGGAATGCACAAGTGCACATGCATGTTCAAGGTTTAATACTTGGCTTTGCCTTAACCGAAGAGTTTGTAGATCAATAATCTCTGTATTGATTTGGTAAACTACACAGGACTGTCTCAGTTTACAGGCCAGGAACCTCCATAAAAACAAGCATCATTAAGTCATTAGAATGGAGAGAACTCTTATGCAGGTTGGCAACTAATGATAATAATTTTAACACTTTTAAATGGTTACTAGGATTTACAAAGAAAAGAATTGTGATGAATATGTGAGTCTGGTGTATTAATAAACATGCTATGACATGCTATATTCTTAAGAGCACAGTAAAAGTGAAGAAAATAATACATTTAAAATACATTTTAAATATAATAAATATGGATCTATCACACAAAGGTCAGATAATCGTCACTGTAACCCTGCTATCTGAACTACATATCTGAGAGAAAATGTGCTGCATACATCCAGCAGGCAGAAATTACAAGGCATTTCATTGTATTTTAATGTGACATGCTCCATTCTAGACCATTAGCCACCGTATGTTTTTGAGAGCTGGATGGGTTTCCTGCCTTGTGATAAGCACTCAGGGATGATCAGAGCCATGAGAGGCCGATAAGCAGATTAGGTCTGATTAAACTATCAATGGAATTAGAGCCATAGACCTGCCAGGAAAGAAGCAGAATATGTCCACACCCTCCTTCATTGCTCTATATCTCACTTTCTCTCTTTCCCTCCCTCTGCTCTGCTCTGTGTCGCTCTATTAAGCATCCACGACTGATCTGTTGCCCTGGCATGGATCCATATGCCATCAGCGACAAGCAAGCACCATCAGATTCTTAAGAGAAAAATTTGCTCACTCCTTCACATTAATGAACAAACACACACACACATATACAAGTGATTATACACACTTTGGTTGTGACCTTAGGGGTGCTCTGCTGGTTTTCTAGGTCAGGAATGAAATGTGGAAATAGAGAGAGAGAAAAAGAGAGAGAAAATTGGGTTATCTGTTTAGGAAATAAGAGGCGCCCTGAGGTCAATCAGGGTTTACTGAAATTAGACTTAAGCCCTGGGTCTAGCATTAATTTTTTAAGATTCTTAAAAAGTAAAAGAAGGACATCACTGACAATAGTGCACATGTTTGTAGCACTTGTTATTTTTTTTACCTCATGCTTGAACAGTCAACCCATTGAACTGTTTTCCTAGGGGCCCATAGCCTCATAAATATCGCTGGCTGCTTTAATACTCTCCCTGCCTGACTGGCACTTTCCCAGCCAAACAAAAGCTCATTACAATGTTCCTGCGAGATTACAGCAAAATTCTAACACCTACTGTCAATAGCCAGGCCTGCATGCACAACGTCACCTGCCTGCTGTTTAAAAACATTTGTGGGTCATGTCTAAAGCCAAGTCAGTTCAACAGTAAGATATAGTCAATAATTTACACTTTGATTTATGATTCTGACATAGTGATACAGGAAAAATGTACTTTAATCATAACCTTAAAGTAAAGAAGTTTATCATTGTATTGACTGACTGCAGGTGTAAATTACAGTCCAGAAAACATGCTAAATGATGATGTGAGCAGCAAAGCAGCCTCCATGCTAATAATCAATGTAAATACATAAGCTAGTTTAAATTAACAAATGTATTTACCTGGCATAAATAGTAGGCATTATTTATCTAAAAAAACTAGCCATGTGCATAAATATTTAACTTTGAATGTGTTCGAAAACAATGAACTGGGCTTCCTTTTATAAATCATGCTATTTTTTTAGTTATTGTTACTTCAGTATTTATCTCTGGCTCTACTCTTATCAGCGTGAGAGCGTGGGGTCACTGAGAGCGACACTGTGGGATGAGCCTCTTCGTTGAACATGGCTCCCATATCTGAGACACATGCCCTCTGGGGCTCGACATCTTGCTAAACAAACGAACTCTAAAAGGCTAAAGAAAGGGAGGGAAACAGTGAAGGAGTATTGGAAAGGAGGGGGATTCATTTCACTGGGGCCATCTGTGGAGGTGGTTCAGCAAAGGAAAGTTCAGGCAGTCTTGTGACAAATCTCTTGCACTCTCAGCGAGGGTAAATAAAGCCAGCACTGTTGCTCTAACCCCCGCCAGAGAACAGGCACTCGGGCCACTGAGTCTTTAGCCTTCTGACCTGGTACCTGCTCCGGATTGTATGTAGGATGAGAATGATATAAATAGTACTAGTCATGACAACAATGTCATGATTTTCATAATTGCTGTATTTAAGGTATATTAATATTATCCGCAGTAATAAAAAAAATAATATTGTGGCTTTCTTTGTTAAGAGCTTGTGTTAAAAAACACAAACAAACAGCAAATCCACATATTTCTATACTTGTGGGGACAATTGGTCCTTAAAAATATATAAAGCATGTACACATACATACACCCATATAGACCAGCAGATTCATCATTTATCAGTCTAATGGCTTTTATGAACAGCTTAAAATTGTCAAACATTCCTCTCTCAGTCATCACTTTTATTTTCCGTCTGCCATGTGGGCCACACCAGTACTGTTGTACTGTTGGGTGTTTAGACAGAGATAGAGAACGAGAGACAAAAAGAGAAAATAAGAGTTAAGTGTGAAAGAGAGAAAGAAAGAGAGAGAGAATGAGGATAATAGATATTATCAGGCTATAGCATTAATTATCAATTTTTCTTAGCGTAGACAACCAAGCACAGCTGGAAACAACTTTGTGAGTGTTAGGTATACATGTGTTTTTATGATGTATATGGCAGTTGAAATATTACTGTATATCGGAACACAAATACAACCACAGAGTGTACATCATGAGGTGGGCACACACAAAACTGTGACCTGAAGTTGACCATTTGAACCCAGGAAAGAGGGTCACGGGGGTTCTAAACCAAAGGGTCACACACTGGTCATGTACTGGCTGAATGCTAAGGCCAGTTTAATGCTAAGATTTATACGTTTAACAGAGACAGTTGGTAGGGAACAAGAGTGGGGAAAAAAGAAAGAAAGGGTGGTGGGCAGCCTCTTGTTCAAAACTCTCCCCCAAAATACTCCAGCTTTGGAATATAAATTTTGGATGTCTAGTCGACCCCTGTCCACACACAGGCCTCCAGCTAGGGATTTAGAAATAGACAGAAAGAGAGAGACATAATAAGAAAAAGAGTGAGAGAAAGGGGAAGGTAAAAAAGGAGAAAAAAAAAAAAATGATTCATTTCCCACACTCGACCCCAGCCGAGCCAAGGTTAGACCTCCTCCTTTTCTCCAGTTTATTCAAACAATGCAGGCAGACCAAATGGCTCTATATTTTAGAATCAGAAGAAAAGCCCAGCTGATGAATTGTCAAGGCAAAATACTTTCATGAGTAATGAATTATTGTATAGTAATGATGGAAAGCAGCTACTAAAAACAAAGCCCTTAAATCACACTCTGACTCTGTCCTTTATGGGAGCTCTTTTTCCTCCTTCCCTTCTGCATTTGTACTCCATGAACCTTGATGACAGGGAATAAAATTTTTCTCCCATCAGAGAAGTTTATTATGCGTCTTTCATTCAGTCATTGATTGATTAATTCATTTATTTAGTATATTTTTCTTAAAACACACATGGTCATGGGCATCTGTAATTCATGTAATTAATTGTTGTATATTTTCAGTTCAATATTCAACAAACTAGAGTGAAATATCATCATCGTCATTAGTACATTACTTATAATTTGTAACCAATAGTCAAAATAATAACAGTAAATGCATTCATTCATTTTCTTCCGCTTAATATACAAGAACTCTGGACGCAAGAGCAAGAACAACCCAAGATAGGGTACCAATTAATCATACGGCACATTCACAGTCACACACTAAGACCCAATTTAGATACACCAATTAAACTTTGCATGTGTGCCTTTGGAATGCTGGAGGAAATGGGAGCGCCCGGAGAAAAATTGGGGAGAACTTGCAAACTCAACATAGAAATATTCCACGTCACCGTACCCGGGGATCGAACGCTATGAGGCGTCAACACTACCACTGCACCACCCTTTGACCACAATTAAATTATGAATGGTTTATAAAACTGTAAGTGTCGTACTGACATAGTTTGTTGTCCATATACAGTGATCAGTCTAAGAAGTGAAAAGACTCAAACTGTGCCATTATATTGTAATATTATCACTGCACCAGACTCCGTATGTGACCTTAAACTGTTGTGAAACCCTGTAAACCTTGCTAATACCGAGGGTTTGAGGGTTGTTCTAGGCCTCTGCACAACAAGCAGAAGCAGCTGTCAATCACAGACTCACTAACAGAAACCACATGAAAAAAAATCTTAGACAGCGTTTCTGTTTCTAGAATTAGCACAGTCATAAACTCTAAAATGTTTGTGATAACAATCAGTCTGCTGGATTTAGATGAAGGCTTCCGAAAAGGTAAAAAAATAAAACAAATTGGAGCTAATATGTCCTTGCTTTTAAGTTATTAAAGGCCTGTCCTCTGGCCTTGATTCACCATGGTTGGAAGGTGAAGGGGTATAAACCCCTACCAGCACGGTGAAATGAAGCACATAATTGAAAAATCTCGTGTGCAATCCAAAACTAAGTGGGCCTCCCGAAACAATATCTGCACACAACAAATTTAATAAATGACTTCTGGGAGGGCCGTCAAAGGAGCCTAATGTTTCGATGGGCCGAGGCCTGCCGCGTGTGTGTTCTAGTGTGTAAGAGCTTGTGTGTCAGACGGAGGTGACACTGACTGTGTTGTCAAGCGTAAATCCCGATTCTGAGGGGCTGCTGAAATGGGTGTCCATATATCAAAGGACACAGAGAAGGAGGCTGCCATTTGATCTGGCTGCAGGAAATTCAGGATTCCAGGCAGATGAGTGTGTGTAACTGAGAGGGACACAAAGCTCTGAGCCCTGGAGCTTCAGAGCAGAGAAGTGCACCAGCTGTTTCCAATCACTTGGCTGGAGTTGAACCTGCAGAAATCTTAAAGGTTTTAGGGTGATCGATGAGGTTTTTGCTCATAGGGGCATATGCACACATGTCAGTCAGTGTGTGGTGCCAAAAAAAGGACAAAAATCACATAAAGTTTGGAAATATATTTCTCTAAACTATGACCACCTTCTCCTAAACTCTGTGGTGGACACAGCTTTGAAGAAAATTTGGGATGAAGAGACACTGCGTGATGAAGGGTGTAGGGAGTGGTGAGTGACAGACGAGCAGGGAATGATGTGAAAGAGAAGAAGAGGGAGTTGAAGGAGACCCTGTAAACGATTACTCCCAAACGTGAGTTGACAGCTGGATCTGTGACCTTGGCAGTGTCAGAGCCAGCTTCATTTACATTGTTGCCATGCCAAGTCATCTAGACACCATTCCTATTTAGACTTGTAGTGAGCTCCCCCAAAGGCTTAGCAGGCCAAGTTTAAAGTAATTGCCTACAGTTAGGTGTGATCTGTATTACAGGCAGCCTCTTCAATAATCTGTCCTCCAAGCCAGCCAGAAAAATCGGTTCAAGAATCATAAATATGATTTATTTGTAATATTACAAAGTATCAAGGATAGCATGTTTGAATGAGTTAATTGATCTTCAGTGATTCTGGCTCTGCAAGTGTGTGTGTTTGCATAAGAGAGAGAGAGAGAGAGAGAGAGAGAGAGAGAAAGGGTGAGAGAGGGAGAGAGAAAGGGAGAGAGAGGGGAGAGTATACTTATGTCCTTCTTCTTGGTCAATGATCCCTGTTTATTAAAACTGAGGCTGAGCTGGTGGTCAAGGCCACATATCTTTCTTGTCTTGTCACTTGTCAGATGTAAAAAAACACACAAATGCCTAATTTACTTTAACAAAACCTCACTCCAACATGTATAACATATTAACTTAATGTATCCTAGGGTCCAATTGTCTCTAAATTGACTTAAGAACAGACAATAGCATAAAAAACATTAAAAAGAAGCACAACGATGCCATTTAACACATTTTATTACATGCAGAAATA
>JAOUQV010000023.1:7038292-7054772 GCA_028565295.1 Aspidoras spilotus | reverse complement strand
GGCCACTATCCTGCAAGAAAAATGGCTTAAAATCCCTCTGACCACTGTGCAAGACTTGTATGTGTCATTCCCAATACGAATTGACGCTTTATTGGCCGCAAAAGGAGGCCCTACACTATACTAATAAATTATTGTGATCCAAAACCAGGTGTTTCAGTTTCATTGTCTAACCCCTGTATTATATAATTTGTGTATGAATATATGACTACAAGATAAAACTTCTGTTTCATTAATTAACATTACAGGGAATCCAAGGATATCTGGCTGTCAGTACTTGTTGAAGTGCAAGCAAGGTTAAATTAAATAGTTTTGACCCATTGTATCCACATCCAAATTATAGAGCTCAAATAGGATTTACAATAATTAATAGTTGATAATTTATATAAAAATAATGATTAAATAATATGAGTATATAGGTCACTTAATTATAAAAAATATTGTATTACACGCTAGCATAAACTTTATTGATGATCTGTGCAACAGCAATGACAGGAGTGAGACAGGGAGATGAGACATTTCTCTAAGATGAATGTTAGGAAATGGTATTGTCAATTTTTTGTTTTTATGAATTTGTATTACATTATTTTCCAACTATATATAAACAAAATATAAACTTATATTGACAATTATTGGTAATATATCTACTGTAAGTAATGGAATGTTTTGACTTAAAGTGGAAGTACAAATTTAGTAATTGTATTAGAATCCTCTGGCATCTGTTAGGCTAAAGCCCTACCCAAAACGGCTGTATTTTCTTTATGCTCTCAGAAGAGGCTGCTTCACTTACACCTCCAGGGTGGGATTAGACAGAAAAATATAGAAAGAAAAAAAGCAGCATAACCTTCCCCCATGTTTCTCAGCACAACCATGACTTCCTAACTAAGGGTACGAGTGGAGATGCAATGAATAATGAGAGCCAATCAATTTTCTCATTGTCTTTGCATTGGCTTAAAGGAGCATGTAATCCTAGAATGGCATCTCTGTCTGCCTCCACTGGGGGCTCTTTGGAAACAATCACAGCCAATGTACACTAATAACATTTGCGCAGACCTCCTTTTTTTGAAAGTTTTTAGGCTCCTGATTATAATTTGTGCCGTTAAATAAGCTTCTCAAAGCCTATTGAATCAACGATAATGCTCACAATGGGGTAATATGCTTTTGTAGTTTCTTGATTACTGTATTTTGATACAGTACATAATTGTTAAGTATTTTGGTTTTGAGAATATTCTAGAATATAAATGAACAATCAGTTTGCACATTTCTAAGGCGTACATTCATGTCATTTAATCCACTAAAAAGGATATTCTGGTCATAAAAAAGGTCCAAATGTATTTCAGTAATTATTACATACATTGTATGAAGTGTTCCGAGTATATTAAAGAAAGAAGCCACACAGCAGCAGGCATTTTAATGCCAAGGTTTTAAACAGTGGGTGGATAGAATGCAAAAAGATCCCCTTCACTACCAACTCTGCCCCACAGCTACAATGAGCTCAAAAATCTGCTAAGAAAAATTACAACACGGAACTCTGGCTCCTTCACTATTTCCTATGCTTTTCTGCCTTACATACATGTACGCACACACACACATACAAATTGGCCTCATTTTTTAAAAGTAAAAGAAGGTCTTAAGTTCAGGCTAAGCCCAAACAAAAATTGGTGGGGTCTGGATCTGCATCTCTCTCTCTCTCTTTTTTACATCATCCAGGTTTCAATGTAAATGTGGGAGCACACAGCCAAGCCTCTTGAAAGGAAAGGACCCAAACATCTCTCTTCCCCTTTCTCCTGCCCACTCTTTTCATTCCTCTTTCTGTGTCCTTTCTTTTTCTTTTTGTCTGACAGTTGCCAACCATTTGGAAAAAAAGAAAGGGGTGTCAAGGCATGTAAGTGGTGTAAGGCCAGCTCTCTCACGAGTGTGTGTGAGTGAGGGTGGGGAGTGATTTGTCAGGCAATAGTGGCAGAAGTCAAGCCCTAGAAGGTGAAAGGGTATGACCCTAGGAGAGCCAGAGCCCTGAGGCCTAGATTAGAATGGTTAGTGTCCCAAAGAAAGAACTCCTGTCCAGGACCCAAATGCCACAAAGGGCTCCATCTGCATACTTCAGGTAGGGCTCTGTTATTGGACTTGACAGGGGTGTGACAGCCTGAATGGTGGAGAGAGTGTGTGAGTGTGTGTATATGTGTCTATTTATGTCAGTGCCTGTGTGTGTATAGAGTTAGCATTTGAGTGGCAGCTTCTTCCCTCCTTCAGGTTGTGATCTAATGACTACACTTTGTGTATTATTTGCCACAATAAACAAAAACAGTAAACATTAGCATTGTTTACGTGGGCAGAGAGGTACCTAGACTTCTGTAACAGCTTCATGACAAAGAGGGAGAAAAAGAGAGAACAAACTGTGATAGCTTCACACTGACTAATTTCCAGTTAGTCTACTTCTGTTCCCTTCTTCTTTATTTCCAGGGAGAAAGAAAGTGGATGCTCTCCAGTGAATTGTTTGTTTGCATTTTCCCACCTCTTTTGGGGAAATGAGATAATAACACAACCAGTTCTCACATTACCGGAAGTCTGATTTCCAAAATAATACACCAGCACTTCCCACTTTCTCATATGACATGATAAACATTAGTGCTTTATGTGAATAAGGCATTTCCTGTCCAATTGGGTCTTTAATTTCTAACTTGTTGCTTTTAAATTCACAGTGGGAAAGGAGTGGTTTTAGCAGAGTGATAGTAATATAATCACATCTGAAAACACAAGAACCATTTAGAAGTTCAAGTAGACAAATATTCTATTTCATTTTGTAATTCTTTGATATTAGATAGTTTTTTGGATAAAAATGTGAATTTAAATAGTGTCTTATATACAATTAATCCATAATAATTTCTCACAGTAAATAACTTGGTATGTGGTAAAATTCCTACTGAATTAGATCCAAATACTAAAATAGCTCCCATCAACCCCAAAAATAACATCCAAACACATCCTAGGTGGGATAAAAGCGGGATGTTGACGTTCAGCAGAAGCAGTGATGCTAAGGGATGCAGGTTCGAAGCTGTGGGTGCTGTCATTGGAAGCAGATTCAGAGCTGTAAAAATTCAGAGGGGAGATATCTCAGGGTGAAGCCTTTTTTCCCTTCTGTCCTGGTGCATTGTCTGGAAGCAGTTATGATCCACCAAGGTTTCATATTAGAAAAAAATGGAAGGAAGAAAACAAGAAAAAGAGAATCAGGGAGGAAGAATGTCGAATCATCTCCAGGCGGAAAGAGGTTATGCGTATGAGCTGCTCTCTCTCTCTTTCTCTGGCTGTCTTTCTCTCTCTCTCAAACTTTGATGAGCAGCATAACCCAAGTCCCAAAGCTGCAACCCATCTCTGCAGAGACTGTTGCCAAATGCCTGAGTGTGTATTATAACTTTAATTATGGAAGAGAATTGCAGTGGTCTTGGGAACATCTTTCTCTCTCCTCAGCTATAAAAATAAACATGTTCACCATTCCAGAAATGATGAGATATTCTTCATGAAAGGGAGGGTGTGGAAATGACTGAGAGAGGGGCAGAGGCCAAGTTTGAGTCATCAGCCAATTAAAGTGTCACTATCACTGACTTAGAATAAAGAAAATCTTACACTTGTAGTGAGATCACATGATATACCTTATAGTTAGTAGCATGTGTAACAACTCCATTAGCAACTGTGCTATATTTTATTTTAAGTCACTGGCCAAACATTTCTGAATAATTTAAATAAAATAGAAAAGTTACTTAGTTAAAAGTAAACTTAGTTAATTTATTAAATACTTTGTTTTAAAAGTAAATTTACTAGGTACTTTATCAGTTAGATTCTGTAACTGCTAACAGTAATGACATTAATGTATCTCCTGACCAGAAAATGTGTATCTTTTGCCTCCCTCCATTGTTTTCGCTAGTGCCGCTGTGTGATATATTACATGTGACCTAATTGTTGCATAGTCCAGACTTCATTTTAGAGTTGCGATAAGAAAGCAATGATAGGAATATAGTAATAATATTATTACTAAGGAAAATGATAAAACAAGTAATATACATTACTGGATTTGAAATAATAAAACGTTACAATACTCCTTACTCGAGCTACTGACATCACTGGTCTGGGCATATAATAAAAGCGAAATACAGGGATATGGCATCAATTACACATGCCAGTTTGTGAAGGATTACACAATTCAAGATTAGCCTCATTTAATTACTGTCTCACATATTGCGTCAATCCCTGTATTTGAACTAGAAAAATGCAAATTTATTCATTTTGAATATATAAACAATTATAATTTATTGAAAATTGATCAGCAAAGTGGCACAGCAGAAACGTGGTGGACCCATAACCCAGAGATCGATGGATTAAAAGCATCCTCTCTGCTGGTTGCTGGTTTGAACCCAGCCTCTGACTAAGTTGAGTTGTTTTCCAATTATGGCAGCTATATAATCTAATGCATAGGGTACTGGACTGAGGGCCAAAAGATTGCCAGTTCGATCGGATCTTCAGGCAAGACACAGCTGAAGTGCTGTTGAGCAATGCATCCAAACGTCAACTGCTCTCTGTGTGCTTCAGTAAGGAGGGGTGTGAATGATTAGAATCACAGAGAAATCTGTAAACATGTACAGAATAGATCAGTAGACAAATATTAATATTATTTTATTTGTTATTTATTGTTCATGATGATCCCTGATCTAAGTATAGTTAAACAGCTCATGCCGTATTTTATATCAGCTGAAAAAACATACTCAGCACTTATCTCTGTAAGCTGGTCATTTATCTTTCGGCTATTTATTTGTATATATGAATAAATACCATAATAAAGACTTTATAATTTGTTTCATGCTGTGTTATTTGCGTAAAACAAATTGTCTACAATGCTGCAGTACTAGAAATACGGAAAGCATTCACATTTACCACCACATGGTCTGCACATGAAAAACATGGTCTACCCCCTGGAAAACATTGTCTACCTAAATGACCAGCTCATCATCCAGCAGGTGGTCATACTAAGGTGGATTTTGAGCAGGTTAAATATATTCTTCGACACTTGTCTGACATCTATGTATGTAAGCCCATGTTTCATAATCTGACATAATACCAGGCTCTTATACTGAATTTCTGACCTTGACCGTGCCTCTGCTCTCCCACAATGCCTGTACTAGTCGAGGAGCCAAAGGAAGTGGTGGGTCATAGCAGGTCTTTCATCCTGTATGTTAGTGGCGACAGTGATGTGTGACTGCGTGTTGGTGTGTGTTTATGTGCATATTAAGATGAATAGGCTCTAAGATAAATGTATTACGGACAGTGTGCCATAGGCCCCCTGCCCCATAGACCCCAGTACCATGACATCAGAACAGAAGGGGCAAGCATCCTGGCTTTGTGGAGAAGATAATTTAATTTGTACCTTCCAATGAGGGATAAATATGTTTGAACTGGCTTTGTGTGTGCGCGTACTCTGCGGACCCGTTGCCGTTCTCACGGGAAACTAACACGCAGCAGGATACTGCTCACTGCAGCATCTCCAGTTCCGTTTGTGGGCTAATTTGATTATACTTTTCCCCTGCTTTCTCTCTCTCTCTATCTAACTCTATCTCACATTCTCACTCTCACAAACTCCATCTGTTATTCTCTTTGGGTTTGCTTTCTTCCTCATAGTCACACACACATTTTGACATACCCTAGAGGGTGGCCCTGTGACCTTCCACATGTCTGGTTGGTATCTTATGTAAAAAGGTCTCGTTTCACTAAAGAGGGGCATGTTTAGTAGTAAATATCACTTACTTTCTCCCACTCTGCCTATCTGTCTGGATTACATAGCTGTGTAGACTGTACTTGGGATTCGATATCATATCTATAAATCTACATATCTGAAAAGGTCTCTAACTCAAATGCTCTAAGGTGTCAGGGAAACACCTAACCTTTCACACCACAGAGGCTCCCATGGTCGACCCTTGACCCTTACTCGGCACCAGTGTTGCGGTTTGACCCTTATACTGGCCCTGGCGTGCTTGAGGCAGCTGTGACTGATCGCTCCTCTGGGGACTAAGACTACCATCGCCAGGGCTTCAAGAATCTCAGCCGACTCTTGTTTTGTGCTCGGACACACACATAATAAAATAAGAAAGAGATAAAATATAAAGTTATTATCTTTAAAATCAAACCTTCACATTTTATTGAACTACATTATGTACATTATTTACAAGTATACACAAAATAATTGGTGTAATAAATGTAGATTATTTTTCTTTATCCTCTCACTCGCTCTGTCTCTCTATTTCTCCCTCTCTCTTCTTATTTTTTCTTCTGCTCACTGACCCTGATTCTGACCATCCGGGGCCTCTGACCCACAGCTGTGTTTACAGTCAACACAGCTCCTTGTTAGGACAGCTGGAGGATCAAGAAATGCGGCATAGCCTACCACACACACCCAGTGCATGAACACACACACACACAGTGTAGATAATATGCAGTTCTCATGGTGGTATATAAAATTGGAAAATATCTAAGGTTTTTACAATGAAAGGCTTATATCAAAACAACCCTAGAATTATAATTTTGTCTTTTACTTAAGCCCAAATCACTGAACTAAAGTGAAGTGGTTGAGTCACCTGTCACTGCTGAAAAAGTTTATTATGGAAGCTGATGACCCAACACACTCAGTATGGTCCCCTTGAGTGTGTGTGCATATATGTGTATGTAGACCAGTGTAATGGATACACAAGGTCAAAATAACATCCGTCTGTTTGCGATGCCATTGCTAACAGCACCAAATAAATGACAGGTCAAAAGACCTTACACAACTTTCTTTCTCTCAATGCATCAAGTTTCTCTGTCTCTCTCGCTCTCTTTCTCTCTCACACTCTGTTTCTCTCTCTCTTTATATCAATTAGAAAATGCATACATCATGGGATTTATATCATGACAGCCTGAAAGCAATGCCATATTTTTACAGAAATTCTTTGCGCAAAGTTTCTCTTTAATAGTTTTCTAAACCTTATAGTTAGTGTGTGTGCTTCTGATAGTATCATTTTATTTCTAAAGCACAAAGCAGCTTTATAGGAATGAAATTATTAGGAGAGTCTAATGAGATTGACACCTACAGTTCCTTTTTACACTGAAAAGGCTTGACAAGCATCAAGGCCTTTGCCCAAAGAACACCATGAATGGAGTCTTACATAAAACAAATCAGTAGGCAAGTTCATGGGAATTAAACATTTAGCAGCATCTAATGATTAATAATCCAGTCATCTGGAAAGATGAAATTTGTATCAAACACGGAAATGATGCCCGTTGTGTTTCATGTAGACTTAATTGATATTAATAATGTTTAATAATGTTTACTAAATAAATGTTCTACTAGTGTGGCATAGAGGCACAGTGGATAGTACTGTGGCCTCACAGCAAGAAGATCCTGGATTCGAACCCCGGGACTCAAGAAATTTCTGTGTGGAGTTTGCTTTATTTACCAGTGTTCGCGTTGGTTTTCTCCGGGTACAGTGTTCTCTCACTTATTGTGGGTGTTACATTCCAGGACACTCAACGATATGTGAAAATCCAGAAGTAGGAGCAACAAATGTATTTTATTATATACACATTATTTTGAGTTTTCATAAACCCTTTCTACACAACAATCGGGTGCCGATGTAAAGTGAAAGGGAAGAGATATTGACGGTGCACACGGCGAAAGAAAACAGTCTGTGACGGTTACTGATCCAATTTTCATCAATCAACCAATCGTGTGCTGTGTACAATCTCACATGGGTAAGTATTTCCCCATGCGGTCACAGGTACACTTCATTTTTGGTGCATATTCACCCACTAATTAAGTACACTATTTCTGAAAATGATATTATATTATAATTTAATTATGTACAATATGATTTAATATGTAAGAATTAATATTTTAAATATATTTTTTATACTTTTTGTAATTTTTTATGCAAAATGTATCAAAACTATACAATACTGTAACAATGTTCTCCGGTTTCCTCCCGCATTCCACATACATACATTATAAGTTAAGTTGTAACTCTAAATTGTGTGAATGTGTGTGTGATTGTGTGTGTACACCCTATAATGGATGGGCACACTGTCTAGGGTTGTTCCTGCCCTCTCCTAAAGTTGACGTGTAGGCACCGGCTTTTCCATGACCCTAAAGTAGGATTAAGCGGCTATAGAAAATGTGTAAATAAATGAATCGTTCTATTATATAACAACCTGAGAAATCTTTCAGCATCTTCAGAGGGTTTGAGAAGCTATTAATTAAGATGCCAAGTCAAGACTAAACAGTAGTAGACTACATTTGAGAAGGAAAAGTCAGCGATTAAATATTATATATATAAAACCCCAAAAGAACAAGTTGTGACAGTGTTTCTTGCAGACATTATGAAGTAAACATTTATTTGATTTGATTTCCTGAATCTCATTAGAAAGAATTTGGGATTGTAAAGTATTTACCAGTTTGTGATATCGCCATTCGTCCTTAAAACAAGTTACATATCTTTTTCCACCAAAGTTTGGTAATGAAGAAGATTTGTTTTTCTTTAGGTTTGCAAAAATATTGTTTGTTTTTGTTTAAAAATTCCTCATATAGTATATTCGGGATTGCAGGCATGGAAGTTCAATACCCATACCCTCTTCATCTGTGTGCAGCATGTGGTCAGCAATGTGTATTACAGAATAATGCACTTGCCTCCTAAGTAAAAATGTCATCTTCAAGGCAGCATGTGTTGCTGTGAATTCTCAGTGTATTTTTCAGAATAAATCCCGTCACCACAGATATATAAAATCACTTTTGTCAAGGGCACTGACAAAACCCTCTTAGACTTCTTTATAATGAAGGAGTCTAAATGAATCTGTTTGGGTTGTTTTTGACTTGAGTCCAGAGCACATTGTGTCTTTTCATCACAAAAAGATCTGCAGCCCAGAGAAGTCAATGCTAATTCTGGACATGGTTAAAATAATTAGTTTTGACATTTGAAGCATTGGAAGCTGATGAATCTGATCTGAGTGTAGAAATGAGGACATAAAAAGAGCTTATTACTACCTTCATATAAATAAACATAAATGTACTTAGAATTAACTATATTTATGTTGTGAAGCATTTATTATAAATATTCATAAATATTTATATGATTTATTGTCCAGGGTGGGTCAGAATGTCACCACTCACAATGTACCAATGTACCAGAGAGCAAGAGCAGATAAGTGGACAGCAAGAACAGAGATGGAAAAAAGAACAGAGATGATTTGATGCCCTCTGTACAGCCATTTTTGAAAAAAAAAAGCTTTACACTGTCCTTATTTTCACATTGTGAATGGATGAAGGGGGGGTCCCCCTCTACCTTTTCTCAGGAGATCCACACATCTAACATACTCCATTCTGGCTAGGAACGATGAGCTGACAATGAGTTCACACCACCTGCTCCCGAACTTTACAGAAAAAGACAGGCCCCTGGCCTATTTTTAAAGAGACAAAGCTTGCCCTGGGTGACAGCTCCAGCCCAGACGTGCCTTTCCCCATGTGGGAGATTCATAATCATCACTGAAAACGAGCCAGAGTGTGCAAAAGAGACAGAGAGAAACCGAAAGAGCTCGGTTCCCGAGGCCAAGCCAGGAACAGTGCTACAGGGAATGATGAACTATCAGTATGGCAGAATGAGACTTACCAGTACGAACACAGGGTTTCTTCCCCTTACTCACTCTAATGGACTGCTCCCACTCAGCACTCCATCTTACTGAGGAGAACTTGCTCGCTTCTGCACCACTAGCACACAGTCTCCAGAAAATGAAAAGATTAAATGTGTATGTTTAGCCCTCCCACTGCTGTGTGTCACAGCATATAAGAATATGAATCGTTTTACAGCACAGAAAGAATAATAGAAAAGTTATAAACATCTCAAATTAAGATTTATGTTGTTAGCATAGTTTGAAATTGTGCTATAAAGTGTTTTACTGACTAGGAAAAGAATTACATTTCATTATTGCTCTGTGAAATTCATCATGGATTACAGATGCTAATGCATGCTCAAAAAGCTGTAAAATATTCCTCTCAAATTTAAGAAGGAACCAGAACTGTCACTCTGGAATTGGTAAACACACTCTCCACCATCATTCATATAAATTATTCGTTTTTTTGACATCCAAACCCCCTCTTACCCATGTTAACTCTGTCGCTTCTTCTGCCAAACCCAGGCGATGCAAATAAGGCTGACAGGTGATTCCTGTTAGAGGAGCCTATGTGTGTTTGTGCACCTATATGTGTGTATGCATGTGCTCATGTGTGTGAGTCGGTGAGTGGGTGTCTGACTTTTACATAGGTGCTATGCACTTGGCAGCAGAGAGGTTGCTTGTGCTTTTTTTGTTTTCAAACTGACATCAGTCATAAACACTGATAGACATCTGGCACAACATGGAGGTGACACGTTATTTTAACACAAGCAAATGCAACAGTTTCTCATATTTATGGTGAACATAATACCAGCTGAGTGATGACAAGCATCACCTGCTAGCGACAGTTGGCATCTGTAGAGAGATGTCATGTTGAAATGATAGTAATATGACTTTAAAATTAAAATTGAGGTCACAGAAACTGAGAGGAATTTCAGGTTTTTTTTGCAGCAGGTAAAAGATTGTGGACAAAATGTTCAAATTCAGTTTGTAATATGTGCAAATATGATGTTTTCAGTTCAAGTGTGTTTCATGAAGCTTTTATGCCTACACAGTCATTACAGTGTGGCATAGAAAATGACTGACTATTATATAGAGCTGATACTTGTAAAGAATGCTTTGAGGTGAAAGGTTACATTGCACATAGCTCAGTCACAATAAAAGGTACTGTATGCTATTTTAAAATATATTTTAATGAACAAATTAATTAAAATAAATGAATTTGCATTTCGTATTTCTTCATCACTTTAAAAAGGTTGGCTTCACAGATGTGCTGGTGGCATAGGGATAGGCTGACTCAACATCTTAAACTTTTTTCAGCTGTTGTAGCCAAGGAGTAGTCAAATCCTGGTTAGTAACTCTGCAGGCTTTTTCCAGGACCATGATCTACCAACTGAGCTATGCAGGCAGCTACAAAATAAATAAATGTATAAATAAATCATTTCAAATGGAATAAAAATGACTACTAAATAAAAAAATTCTGAATGGAATAAAAATGTATACTTTTATCCATTCGTTCATTCATTCATTTTATTCCGCTTAATCCACAACTCTGGGCGCAAGGGCAATAACATTACTAGACAGGGTGTCAATCAATCGTACTGCACACACACACACACACACACACATACATGCACATTTACACACTAAGGGCTACTTTGCAGATTCCTATTCACCTAGCATGCATGTCATTGGAATGAGGGAGGAAACCGGAATACCAGGAAAAAAATCACACAAACACGAGGAGAGAAAATAAATTTCTCAGGTCACCCAAATGGGGGACCAAACCCACAGCATGACTACTTAAATTATATTTGTAAAATATAAACAATTTTAACAATTTATGCCAGCAACCCACTAAAAGCGGGGCAGCGGTGGCTGAGTGGTTAAAGGCTTTGATTTAATGATCGGAAAATTCAGCAATTAAAATTCCAAAAGCTTGCACTGTTGGGTCCTTGAGAAAGGCCCTTACCCCTCTTTGCTTATTTGATTATTAATAATAATGTGTAACTTAGGGGTCAGAACTAACACCTCAGAAAAACAGCCCATTAAAGAACCCATAGTCAGAAAGCTAGTACTGAAGCAGGGTAACTATTATAGAGCCAGGTTATTTAAGCTGTTTATTTCCTTGAGGCTGATTTGACAGAAAGTTTAGGAAAGTACACTTTAGCATGCTGCAGGTAACTCGCGTCTCTTGTAGTTTGTTGCATGTCTATGATGCCGCATTCCCTCAAATCTGAAAATCTACATTTGGATGTGGATTTACACTTCATTTATCTTCACTATTCCTGTTTAATGATTTAATTTGTATGGAGACAAAAACTAGCAAACAATAACACAAGCAGGTTGCAGAGAATAGTAACTTTGTCATCTGAAGCCATTTGAGTCATTAAATTTGTCACACATATAGTACAGTATGTACAGTACATTTGTGTGTATGTGTGTGAATATGTTTGTGGCTTCTTGTTTGTGTGATTAGCTTCTTATAATTAACGTCTTTTTTTGCTTTTTTTGCTGCTAGCTTTAGAGGACCTTAACTACATTAGTGGATCGGAACCAGCAGCGCCCTGGTCCCTGTCTCCGTATGTGCCACATTCCTTAATTTACTCACTGCACCTTTGTCTTTGTTAGTGATTTTGTACGGTATGGCTACCTATTCTGTAACCCATAAATAAATAAAAATAAGTAATAATAAGAAAATAAAAAAATCTCTTGCGAGGAGCGGAAGCCAAATGCGCACAGCATAACCCCAACTGAAAACTGGAAGTGAATAATCTATAAAGAGCATACCGACTGTACACAGAGATAAAATCCCAAGACTCAACACATTCACATAGCTATTTAAAAATCTGAATTAATATTAGCCTGTTTCTTCAATGTCTATAGGCACATATGTAGAGAACTGCAATAGAAGGCAGATTATTTAAGAATAATTGCAATACTGAAATGTTATGGTATCCCCTGCATATATCAGTAAAGACATAACTCGGAAGTGATTAGGTCTAATCATTTCAGCCATTTAGTTTCATGTCATCAGAATGAAAAACTGGTGGAGAATGTATTGGTGTGTTAACAAGCCAAATTTACAATTGCTTTAAAAATTTAAGGGCATATGAAAAGTGTGTGTACATGAGGACATATGTACAACCTCTCTTAAATCTGACCCATATTATTTGCATATATGTCAATATTTTTAGGTACTACAAATTCGTTGCATAGACCTAGGAAATTCTGTGTATCTTTAGGTAAATAGATACAATCATTCACACAAATAGACACACTAGCACAGCACTTCTTTTAGCCCTTGTGCTCTCAGATGTAAAAAGAACATTAACAAAAAGGCTTTCTCCTACCCACCCCTAAACAAGCTCTTAATGCTGTAGGTATGCTCTTCACATGTCTGCTTCCTCTCTCCTCTTTTGGCACATTACAATTAGCCTAGGATTCTCCTTCAGGGCAAAATGTGTTGCTGTCAAGATACGTGGGATCCATTTTACTCTAATGTCATTATTGCGAAAAGGGAAAGAGCTCTCTGTAGCCTTGTCTGAAACAGATTAAGGGTGCTCATTCGCTCATAAGACGACTCTCACCTTTGGCACCTTACTCTGGATTCTTCCTAAGCTGTCCTCTGCCAGCAATATCGTGCCCCATTTGTTTTCCCTCTCGCTACCCACTCCCCTTTGCCCCACACAGCCAATCGATTGGCTTCAAGGAGGTCATCTCTGTTTGAGTGATTGTTCTAATGTTCAGGGCCAGCAACTCCATCAAAGAGGCCTATAAAGTGAAGACTGTTTGACCCCCCCCCCCCCCACTCCTTATGTGGTAGCCACGGTGACACGCTTGTGCAAACATGGCCAGCCGTGCGGTGCTTCACATGTCTTGCCAACGGGGGGAAGTAGAGAGAGAGAGAGAGCGCTGGCTCACATGCCAGATTATACATCTGGTCTTCTCTTGCCAAGTGGGAATCCATCACATTCTTGCCACCTTTTCCAACACTTTCAATCCTGCCTTTTTACTATTTTTTTCTTTCCTTAATGACTTTCATTCTCCGAGCCTAAAAACGCTCATCAGCCCCTGTTATTTCCATCAAAGTAGCATTGGATATTACTTTGATTCTAGCTAATATATCTGCCAAGGGCACAGGGATCATATTAGGACTACAATCATGCTTTGAATTTCTCTAAAAAATTAAGTAAAAGAATAAGACAGAGAAATTGAATGAGGGATACTGCAAGATTGAATATATATATATATATACAAAATAAAAAAAAAATTTAAAATATAAATACATGCCCATCAGAAACTATGCCCATGCTAGGTTTTTACAGCAAATAGCTATATAGTTGGCCTACTCAGACCTGTTATTTCTCTTATTCCTCCCCATCTGAGCCAAGCTACTGTAAGCTACTCTTAAGGGAGTGCTGAACCTGTCCACATCTCCTAGACCTGCCTAATCTACCATAATGGTGCACTTTCTGTAAAAGTTGCTCTAGACAAAGGCATCTGCGAAATACTGAAAATGTAAATGTAAATTTGAGTGTCATCTTATTACAAAGTTTCACTGTGGCATGTACGAATGCAAACACTTAATCAAATCACTGTTGTGAAATCCCTTTTGATTAGAGCAGAGTGCTGCTTGTGATTATCATTCATTCCCCATGTGTTTTTGTTTGACACGTGCCATTGTTTTGGTTTTGGTCCTGCCCTGTCTCCGCCCCCTATACTGTCAATGCTCCGGTACTCACTGTGTTCACCTGTTTGCAGATAGCCCTTTAATTCTTTGTCTATTTAACCCCTGCAGTTTCTGTCTATCATTGGCTGTTTTAGTAAGATTATTTTTTCCCATTGCTGTTTTGTTAAGTATAAACTACAAGACCCATTATTTATAAAAAAATTAAAATTTAAACAGTTTAGAATTTACCAAAGTAAAAACTGTCGAATTTTTAATAGATACATGTCAAAGGGGTGCTTACATGTATTATTTTTTACAATCATACACATGCTAGTTATTATAATTATAACAGTACACATACACATTTTCTTAGCTTTTGCTTTTTCTCTTGTTCTGACCATTCTCTGTAAACCCTGGAGATGGTTGTGTTTGAAACCCCAGAAGATCAACATTTAAAACTGACAACCGTGCCACATTCAAAGTAACTTAAAAAACTTTCCTTCCCCATTCTGATGCTCAATTTATACTGCAGTAAGTTGTCTTGACCACCTATACATGACTAAATGCATTGAGTTGCAGCCATGTTATTCGCACACAAGATATTTGTGTTAACAAAGAGTTGAAAACATGTATCTAATAAAATGATATATAAATAAAAATTATGGTCAAATTATGGTCTGGCTAAACATTTACAACCAGAGCTATCAATATACAATAGCCTAAATGAAACTTAATACCATTAATGAACTACTTAACAAGTAGAAAGGAAGACTCCAGTTTACATGCAGTGCGGCCAAGTTATGATGAAGGGAATTAAAATGAAACAGTTCAGGAGCAAACACCATATATTAAGTGCGACTGAGTCAACAATATAGATAGAGCTAAGGGAATTGACACTTTCATGTCTCACTCCCGTTGTAGTTTGTTTTCGACGGCTTGTAAAATGTAAAAGTGGTGATAAATCTCATCATTTTATATATATACTGCTTACATATGTCTCCATGAATACCAGTCATACACACACACACATTTCAGCAGAGGTCCTAAGGGGTGAGTAGGTCAATACAGTGACTGTTTAACAGTGTTCTGCACACTGAAACTGACCAGATTCCTAGTGATCTCAGACCAATAAAAACAGACATGGCCAACTTGGAGTAAATCATAGCAGAGCTTGAGATGTCATGACAAAATATGACCTCTGCCATGTGGGCAACAGAACTAACACTTGCTGCCACTACCTCACTCTCTCTCTCATTTTATATCTATATTCAACTTTTGACAAATGTTAATGTTATAGACATGATTTCTCACTCTCTCTCTCTGTTTGTGTGCAGGTGTAAAAACTGTTAAAATTTAAATTCTATATGGTCAGAAACTACTGATATATACTGTAGTATCTCCAGTAATAGCGCCTCTGACACTAATGCCCAGGTCCTTCGGGCTGTGAGGAGACTGCACTACCCACTGTGCCCCCATGCTACCCAATCTAACATATTATCATTTAGTGATAGTAGTCACTTGGAAGATGTTCAAAAAATTGTAATTTAATTAATGTATATAAATTGTTGTAGGTTCTAATAAGCAGATGTTGCAGAGGAGTGTGCACGTTGTGGTTCCTTACTTTCTATTAAAATGACAAGGTACAGTTTTTGCAGTTGATTTACGTTATGAGAAAGAAACAGTTAAGAATATTTATTGCTGTTGTAAGTAGGACTATAAAATAAACATGTTCATTTCGATAAATCAATCAAAAAAATAATGTGTTAAAATATAGCACTTATTAATCTTGTTCCTTTAAAGTTCTGCTGACTAAGATGTTGGAGTCAAAAGAAACTGTATACTATTTGGCCCGGTTAATGGCCCTGCATTGTGCTCTGTAAGTATCTCGTCATGTATATCACCTCAACCTAGAGTATAATACATGTTTTTTGCCCTGTTAATTACTACAGTTAAAACTGCTATATTAGAGGAATAAAGCACAGACGGTCACTGCGGTGTACACTATTCTTTACATAACTGGCTTTAATGAAAGACTTGCTGTCTTGGTCACAGATGTGCCAGCAAGACGTGCACTAAAAATTTGTCCTCTTTTGAACTCTGGTATGTCACCCATAATGTTGTGTGCATTGCAAT
>JAOUQV010000023.1:7027345-7037594 GCA_028565295.1 Aspidoras spilotus | reverse complement strand
AGGCTTGTCCAATTTAGCCATGAAACCTCCCACACTAAAATGACAGGTGTTTCAGTTTCATTGTCTAACCCATGTAGCTTAGATTGGTGAAGACTAGGAATTAGTACAAACCAAAGCAGAAACCACTTTTAAAATCTGTTCAGCTTTAAAGAAGAGCTGATTATAACAACAAGACATATTACACATCTGCAAAGTTTATATATTGTTATAGGTACCCTTTATGATGATCTAAAAGAAAATGTCTATACTGTATTTACAGGTATTTCGCTGATTTAAAAATCTCATGACAGATACATTCTTCTGTAATAAAGTATGAGTTCATGTGATTTAAAAATCTCATGAACTCATACTTTATTACAGAGGAGCATAGAACACATATCAGATATTAAAAGTAAGAAATTTTACAATTTCATGAAAAATATTATGTCATAGCCAGTTTGCTGACCATGCACATGCCTTCATTGCCATAATTTAGTTTCTAATGGTCACGTGCAGCACTCTCTTACAAAGCAAACTCTGGGCGCAATGGCAGGAACAACCCTAGATAGAGGCCAGTCCACTTTAGAGAGATTAACCTAACATGCATGTCTTTGGAATGCAGGAGTAAACCGGAGCACCCGGAGAAAATCCGTGTGAGAATGAGGAGAACCTACAAACTTTACACAGAAATTTCCAACAAAAAACCCGGGTCCTTTTTGCTCTGAGGCAATAATACTACACATGATTGTGCTCTTTATAATCATCATAATCAAGCTTTAATTTTTTGTCATCTAATACAATATAATGTTTTTATACTGAAAAACAAGGTTTCCTGTACATTGACATCTTAAACCATTGCCATTCAAGACAAAAAAACCTGGAACATGGACAAAAACGCAGGGAGATTTTATTAAAGACAAAAATACAGTAAACGGGTTGTGAGGGGATTAAGTAAGGAATGTGGCTCAGGAGGATTGCTGGTTCTGAATGTCTGTTTAAGTCTTTGGAAGCCAGCAGCTGTGAAAGACAAAAAAAACTGAAAAATATTAAACGTTAAATAAAACACAAAAGGCAGGTAGCCACAATTACAGGAAACATTAACAATCACAACCAACAAGCCAAAATATTGGCAAACGACAGCCCAGTGCAACCTCAGAGAGGGTTTTAATCACAGTCACGCAGCTACCGCTTAATATCAGCAGTGCTGTGACAGATCCGAATAATAAAAAATTACAAATATTAATTTTAAGCCCATACAGTAGAATACATAGCATCTTAGTTGCATGTCAGTAAAGCCCTTGTGCCCCAACTTGTGCTCAATCATGAGTTCTGAGAGACCTGACCATGCATGGCTTATGAACGCTCACCCTAATCACAGAGTCACACTCCAGCACACCCGGTATAAGTGTATGTGACTCAGCTAGTGAAACAGAGCTTAGTAAAGAATGGTTGAAATGAGCTGCCTTGTACTCAGTTGCACGCATGTGCCTGCAAACATACGTGAGAACACATGCACACATGGTCTGAAAAGTCAGAGGTCAACTAATGATTTTTTTCTTATTTCTTAGCTTGCTAAGCAGTGCAACAAAACCAGCCCTTGTAGGCTTCTGCAAAAGAATGTAATTGCTCTAAAAAAAGCTGGAATTGCTCTAAAAAAGCTTGTTACCCTGACACATGAAAACTATATTAAATCAGTGTTAAACTCACCTTTACATATTTTTCCATCTGAATTGAATGTGCATATCAAAAATCAGTAACTCAAGCTCCATGATCACATATGGCAGTGCTTTTTACACTCCTCTGCCATTATTGTTATAGGAAGGCCCATTTCTGTCGAAATGCTTGATATAACTAAGCAAACATAAAGGAGACATGTGGTGCGCTTTATGAAGAATTGCATAATGGGAGAGGAGGAGGTATTAAATGGTGTGCACAAATAGAGCATCTTGTAATGTAGTGGAGAGCTGTAAATTTCAGCCTCTGGATGAATTATGTACTTATCTCAGAGGTGCATGGTTAATATGGCCATATCAAATGCATGGAAATACACTCCTACTGTGAAAAAAGTCACAACAGGAAATAGCTTCATGTTTTTATTCTCGATGAGAGCAACCAATAACTGTCACATTTGTTTAGGTAAGCCCAAGCAAAAGGGTCCTGTGTCTGTTCACAGGAGATTTTTAAATCACTTTCCTGGTTTCGCTGACATGAGACAACAGTCGTGTTGTAAATAAATGTGGCTTTAAACTCACCAACTTTTTATTTTTCCAAACTTTTGAAGGACCCCTAACATTTATAAATGTCACTGTTCTGGTCCATCCAGCATCTCTCACATGTCCTTCACGTTTATCCTCTCTTTTACCTTTTCAGCTCATTTGTAAAACTCTATATCTCTGCACTTAAACATGCAAAGAGGAGACGTTTAAGAGGAAAAATGGCAAAGGAAGTGAGACTCAAAAGCCCACAGGAAGCTCATAAACCTGCATGTCTGGGGTCAGCGCTCTCCATTTCGTAAGATGAGTCGTAAAAGTGTTCCAGAGAAGGCGTTGCTCGTTAGTTCAGTCAAATAAACTTCACTTTTGAGCTACAAAAAGTTCTGGATGGACAAGGTGAACAAATGCATTGGTCAAAACAGACATGAGCTACCATACCAGCATATACAATCCACATGACATCTACAGACACCTTTCTATAAAGATTTGTGACATTGTAATATTGTAATATTTGTAATATTACTACTGATAAAAATTACCATAATACTGACATATTCATAAGCTTTTGTGTTGTTTCGAACTAGCCAGATGTGATCATCTGATTTATGTCTCATATACACTCATCCGCAACTTTATTAGGTACACCTTGTTAGTAAAAGGTTGGACCCCCTTTACCTTCAGACCTTCCTCAATGTTTTGTATCATACTTTCAACAGAGATGGTGTTTTTTATTCCTTGGTCGTAACAAGGGCTTATTTTAGTTACTGTTGACCACAAATAGGTTTGTCCATTCTCCTCTGACCTCTCACATCAACAAGGTATTTTTCTGCTTCTACCTTTTATCAGGGGTTGCTACAGCGTGTCAATCTTTTTCACCTCACTCTGCAACTTTAGCATTCACACCAACTGCCTGCATGTCTACATTGACCACATCTACAGTATATATCTCCTCTTTGGTCTTCCTCTCTGCCTTCTGCCTAGCGGCTTCTTTTCTAACATCCTCTTACCAATATATCTACTGTCCCTTCCTGCACATGTCCAAACCATCTCAATCGGCCCTCTCTAACTTTTAAAAATGTATCCCAATTTTCCAACCTGTGTTGTCCCTCTGATGTTCTCATTCCTAATCTTGTCCATCCTGGTCACTTCTAATGAGAACCTTAACATCTTAAGCTCTGCCACCTCCAGCTCTGATTTCTGTCTCTTAGTCATTGCCACAGTCTCCAAACCATACAACAAGGCTGGTCTCACTACTCTCTTATCAACTTTTTATTTCACTTTTGCTGAAACCCTTTGTCACACATCACTTCTGACACTTTTCTCCATCCGTTCCATCCTGCCTGTACTCTCTTCTTCACCTCTTTTCCACACTCCTCATCTGCTTAGACAGTTGATCATAAATATCTGAATTCCTGCACTTTTGTGACCATTTCTCCCTGCAACCGAACAGTTCTACCTTCCTCCCTCTCACTTTTACGCATGTATTATGTCTTACAAATGTTGAAATTCATGAGCCACTCTGGAATTCCTCATTCAACACCACAGTTCCTCCCTCGGCACCCTATAATAAGCTTTCTTTAAATCCACAAAGACACAGTGTAGCTCTTTCTGACCTTCTCTGTACTTCTTAATCAGCATTCTCAAAGTAAATATCGCATCTGTGGTGCTCTTTCTAGGCATGAAACTATATTGCTGCTCTCAAACAGTCACTGATTTAAGCCTAGCTTCAACAACTCTCTCCCAAATCTTCATTGTGTAACGCATTAACTTTATGACCCTGTAATTTCTACAACTCTGCACATCACACTTGTTCTTATAAATTGGTACAAGTACACTTTTCCTTCATTCCTCAGGCATCAATTCACTTTCAAAAATCAAACATAACACTCCCATCTCTCCTAAACATGTCCATACCATCACTGGTATGTCATCAGGTCTGACCGCTTTTCCCTTCTTTATCCTTTTTAAAGCTTTCCTTTATTCATCCTTGCTAATCTCTACTATATTCTGTTCTACTATTTCTATGCCTTTCACTTTTCTTTCCCTGTCATTCTCTTCATTCATCAGCTCCTCAAAATACTCCTTCCATCACCCTGACATGTTTCTCATCCTTTCCTCTTTATCTCTCTGCCTAGCCAATGCGATACAACTCCTTCTCTCCTTCCGTACTATCTAACATCTCGTACAACTCATCATCTACCTGTGTTCTCCTGCCTCCACTCTTTTGGGTCATCCTGTGTCCCATTTGTCCCAAATGTCACCATTTGTCCTTCTAGATTCTTACACCAACCTTGCCGATAACCTACTCCTCTCGTATGTTTCCTTCACCAACATGCCCATTGAAATCTGCACTAACTACCACTCTCTCTTCTCTAGTAATGCTCTCTATTACTTCATATAACTTCCTCCAAAATCTCCCTTTCTCCTCCAATTCACCATTCACCATTACAACTTCAAGTTCTAATTTCAAACTCATAACCCTATCTGACACCCATTTCACCTCAACAACATACTTTGCATTGTCCTTCTTCAGGACCACCCCACCTTAATTTATCTTTATATCCACACTATGAAAGAACTGTTTAAAACCTGCACCAATGCTCGAGCCTTGCTACCCGTCTACTTTAGCTCCTACACACAAAAATATTTATTTTTCTTCTTTCCATCATGTCAGCCAGTTCTCTACCTTTCCCTGTAATTGTCTATACATTCAGGGTTGCTACCTTCAGTCCTACACTTTTGACTCTCCTGTTCTCTCTCTGTCTCCTAACATGCTTCCCTCCTATGGCAAACAGTAGCCCAATTTTCACCAGTACCCTCTTGGAGATTGTAAGGTAGTGGCAGGGGACAGTATAAATAGACAAAATCGAATGGTGATTTGCAGAATGACTCTGGTAGTTAGGAAGATAAAGAGGGCAAATGTAGAGAAGAGGAAAAAAAGCTGTAAGGAGTTCAGAAAGGAGTTAATAAAGGCTTTGGGTGGTAGCAAAGAGCTTCCAGATGACTGGGTAGCAGCAGCAACAGTAATTAGACAGACAGGCAGAAGGGCACTTGGTGTGTCATCTAGACAGATGAAAGACTGCAAGGAAACCTGGTGGTGAAACAAGGAAGTGCAGGAGGTTATTCATAGGAAAAGGGTTAGCAAAGAAGAAATAGGACAGAGAGAGGACTGAAGAGAGTAAGCAAGAGTATTAAGAGATTAAGCGTAGGACAAAGAGGGAGGTAGCAAAGGCCAAGCAGAAAGCCTTTAATAGGTTGTGCGAGATGTTAGACAGTAAGGAAGGAGAGAAGGAGTTGTATTGCCTTGCAAGCAGAGAGGGAAAGCATGTGCAACATGTCAGGGTGATAAAGTATAAAATGGAAATGTACTGACATGTGAGAGAGGGTGAGGGAAAGATGGAAAGAGAATTTTGAGGAGCTGATGAATAAAGAGAATGATAGGGAAAGAAGAGCGGAAGGCATATAAATAGTGTAACAGGATATAGTAAAGATTAGCAAGGATGAAGTAATGAAAGCTTTGACAATGATGAAGCAGTGAAAATCAGTGGGACCTGATGACATACTGGTAGAGTATGGAAATGTATAGGAGAGATAGGAGTGTTGTTTTTGACTAGATTATTTAATAAGATTTTTTAAATGAATTGATGCCTGAGGAATGGAGGAAAATTGTACTTGTAATAAGAACAAGAGTGATGTGCAAAGTTGTAAAAATTACAGTAAAATACTCAGCACCATCTGGTACCAAAAACTATGACATGTTCAAAGTCACTTTTCTTCCCCATTTTGATGTTCAGTAAGTTGTCTTGACCACTTCGACATTTTTATGAGGTGCTTTATTTACTCACCCAAGAATAACACTAGACGCAGTCCTTCACAATCATACAATCTACCTTGTTTTGTAGCAAAACGTTTTCCTTATATCACAAATGTATACCTGTATAACAATATAATATCTATATAATTATATAAATACAATATAATATATACAATATATATTTATATAATACCTGAGAAAAATATTTTGTCAAAGGTATTTGACCATAATGCGCTGTATAGTATGAAGCCTTAATGACAAACCCGATTACAGTAAGTACAAACTGTTCTTTGATCAGATGAATCAAAATTTTTAGTTCATTATGGAAATCAGTGACGCCATGTCATTCGGACTAAATAGGATGAGGATGACCCAAGTTGATATCAGTGGCTTACACATTTGAAAGGACACCATCAATGCTGATAGGTATATCCAGGTTTTATAGCAACATATGCTCCCATCCAGACATCATCTCTTTTAGGAACGACCTTGCATTTTCCAACATCACAATGCTAAACCACATACTGCATCAATTACAGCATCATAGCTTCGTAGGAGAAGATTACAGGTACTGAACTGTCCAGCCTGCAGTCTAGATCATAAAATGAAAGATACAACAAAATAGACCTAAGACAGTTAAACAACTAGAATTCTACATTAGAAAAGAATAGGTTAACCTTCCTATCCCTCACCAAGAGCAAATTGTCCCGTCAGTCCCCAGATGTTACAGACTGTTGTAAAGAGAAAAGGGGATGTCTCACAGTGGTAAACATCGCCTTTTCCCAACTTCTTTGAGAATTAAAAATCACCTAATTTTTCTCTTTAAATGGTACATTTTCTCATATGTCATCTATGTTCTATTCTAAATAAGATATGTAATTTTGAAACCTATCCATAATTGCATTCTGTTTTTATTTACAATTTTTACTTCTCCCAACTTTTTTGCAATTGGGTTTATATTATATTATTATATATTATAATATTATATTATATTATATTATATTATATTATATTATATTATATTATATTATATTATATTATATTATGAATACCCTCTAGTGTAATAAATAAATAAAAACAGATACTTTTTATTTTTATTTTATACTCACATACATCATATCCAAGCAATTCTCTCATGTACTGTAGGTCCATGTTGTGAATCTGGCAAATTACTCATACAATATATAAAACTCATGTGGAGGAGTGTGATTTAATGTGATCTGATGTGACTGAGAGGTTATGCAGGACTGCGACTGAGCAACAACTAAGCAAAACTGAAACTAAGACTAGCCCCCGCAGTCAAATAAATAACCAGGACAGGGACTGTTCATCACCACTTATTGGTGTATTTTCATGCTGTGGGTTTGTGGAAACATGATTGGTTGGTGCATTCATCAATTTGATAGGAATCAGTCCCACATAAAGCTTTATAAATCATTAGTCTAGAGAGGACCGGAGCGCTATGCCACAGATAGTGATTATTAATGGTTTAATCCAAATCAAGCAGGTTTGAATTCTGGGAAAAAATCTCAAACACTACAGCAACTATGTAGTATGGGTTTAATTATGTGAGTGCCACATGAACATTCAGTTTCTGTAAAGATTTTAAAATTCTATGACTTAATAAATAAATGTCTGCACACCCACAAAGCCACTTTATTAGATACAACTTGCAAAGAAAGGCCTTCCTCTTTAGCCTTCAGAACTGACATGCACTCAACATAGATGGTATTCTACATTCCTTGGTTTTAACATGTGATTATTTGTCTTACTGTTGCATTTCTATAATCTCAAAAATCCCAGATCAACAGCTTCTGAAATACTCTGGCACAACCAAGCCACATTAAAAGTCACTTAAATCAATTTTCTTCTCCATTCTAATGCTCTGTACTTCAGCAAGTTGTCTTGACCACCTCTACATGTCTACATGACTAAATACATTGAATTACTGCCAAACAAAAAATATGAAAAGAAAATCATCACTTCACAATGGTTGGCTGCACAGATTTGCTCTGTTGTGCAATTTGGAAACACCACTTAGTCTATCGCATGTTTTTGGATTGTAGGAAATAACTATAGCATCCGAAGAAAACTGATCATCGGGAATCGAATCCATAAACTAGCGGCAGTGCTAACCATTACAAATAAACAAATAAATAAATAAACAAATGACAGAGAAATGGTTTTTCTCTAAGATTCAACTGTTCTTCCTTTTGGATGGTCTAGGATTTGATTTTTTCTAATGCCATTTTTCATCCTTATGTGCATAAGCCTGTGTATGTGTTTGTGTGTTTGTGCGTGTGTGTTTTCTTATTCTCTGCTGATCTCTTGCATAAAGTTTAGCAGGATGCTTTCAAAAAGCTCTAAGGATAAATACCCTTTTCAAAAGTAAACAGAGTCACACCGACCTTGCCAATGAACACTAGTGCTGACAAGTTGGCTGTTTTATAACTGCATAGCAAGAAACACATTATAACCAAACAATATTTCCACCCGGAAAACTGCAACTTGAGTGCACAAAGTCTGTGAATTAATGAACATCCTGATTAAAAATGACTGTGTTTTGGTCATTCAAAAACTGGTTTGTGTCAAGTAAACTGCAGGTGATGATGAAAACGGATGTGGAGTGTAGAGGAGTGAAAAATTCCTCAGCAATTTATTTAAGGACCGGATATGAGTATGATCAAAGGCATCTGTTTTTGGTTTAAAACTGGGGTTAGAGGTGAGCAGTCCCTTGCTTGGAGCAAGGTTGGTCAACTCTCCAGACATACAACACGATAAGACTGCAAATAGCTCCAAGCGACTCCCTTGTGCGTGCAAACACACCCTATGGGAATGATGGCTAGCAAGTCCAGAGACCTATGACCTATGAGACCCTGACCCTGTCTGTTATTGTATCTGAGGGTAAGTACCACATGAGGACCATTTTGGTGTGAAAAAGGATACCTGAGCCAATAAAAGTTGGGTGTACATTATGCGACAGTGGTCTGTCTGGGCAAGGCAAGATTTATCAATATTATATTGAAACATTATACTGAAACATTATCATTAGTATAATAAAAGGCTTTATATAAATTAATAGTATTTTTAAAAGGTTAAGACAAGGCAAAATAATGCATTAATGTTAAAATATACAGTATAATGTTTTATATACAGTATTAATATTACAAATTTTATATACATTATTTTCTATTAAAGATGAATATACAGTATTAGCATTGTTAGTTAAATTGGAAATGCTTAATTGTCATTCTAGGTGAATTGGAGAAGTTAAATTGTCCGGTCCTAAGCCCGAGACAGCGAGGGACTCGCTGTGGCGACCCCTGGTGATTGAAACTGTTTATATACAGTATTAGTATTAAAACTTTAATTTACAGTAACAGTATTAAATGGTTTATATACAGCATTTGTATTGAAAACCTTTATATATGTAAAGCTGACTCATGTTCAGGAACACACAGAAGAAGGCGGAAGTAATTGCAGAGAGGATACTTTAATAGTAAGAGTGCTAAACTATAAACACAAATAAGAACACTACTACTTAACTAATAAACACAACGAAAACATACTTAGGAACACTACTCGTTTAGGCATAGAAAAGACGTAGCGTGAAACAAAGACGTCCGCAGTCACTTTCGGTTTTATGTGTATGATACCACGCACTGAACAAAATAAAAGCACCAACTTTTCTATATCAGTCATTTTCTATACCCGCTTAATCCCAGTTTTGGGGTCACTGGAAAGGTGGTGCCCACCCGGCAAGTCTAGGAGCAGGGGCAGGAACAACCATAGCCAGGGCGCCAATCCATCACAGGGTGCACACACACACAATCACGCACACATTCACACACTAACAAAAGTGACACCAATTTACCTATCATGCAAGTTTTTGGAATGAACGCACGAACATGCAACATGCAAACTCCACCCCCACCCGGATCTTCTTGCTGTGAGGCTGCAGCACTAACCATATAGTAAGATTTTAAAATATTTATATAGAATATTATTTTTAAGTTTTACATACAGTATTTGTGTTGAAAATATTTTGACACAGTATTAATATTAAAAGTTTTATATGACAATGTCATCTGCATATATCATAGTCCACGGTGATTCCTGTCTGACTTCATCCGTTAGTCTGTCCATAACCAGATAAAACATAAAGAGGCTCAAAGCCGATCCTTGATGCAGTCCCACCTTTACCTTGAAGCTATCTGTCACTCCTACCGCACATCCCACTACT
>JAOUQV010000023.1:6982177-6992504 GCA_028565295.1 Aspidoras spilotus | reverse complement strand
GCAAAGCACTCAGGATTGTGGGTGACCACACACACCCATCACACACACTCTCCAACCTTCTGCCGTCTGGAAAAAGGTATCGAAGCATTCGAACCCTTACATCCAGACTTTGCAACAGTTTCTTTCCTCAGCAATTGGCAATGTGGGAGGAAAAGGACAATTGCTTATCCATAGTTACCCCCAGGTTGCATGCCAAATGAGGTGATTTGGACCTTGTTGATAGAGAGGAACTGTTGGGAACAAGTGTTTCCTGAAAAGAGTAGCACCTTTGTTTTGTCAGGATTCAACTTTAACTGGTGATCTGCCATCCATGCTGATATGTCAGCGAGACATGCCGAGATCTTGGCGGAGACTTGAGTGTCTAGTAGCAGAGTAGCGGCGATGTAACAGCCCCGCTGGGCGGAGTGTAAATCAGAGTAGCGGTTGTGTAACAGAGTGTAGAGCAGAGTAGCATTGTTATTTGAAATTAGAAGTTTTCAGGTAACTTTCTCTGGTATTTTGATGACAGAAAACACAGGGGACACCAGTGACTAGAAACAACATAGTTCAGATGTTAACAATCATACAATCAGACATTCCTCGCTACCTTGGCAGGCTCATGCCCAATACATGGACACCACCACCTGTTACACTCAAATAGACACGTACAGGTAGCTGCCCCATTATAATATCAATACTTTAAAGTCAGACCGCACCTGGCTCTTAAAGGGCATAGGACGTGACAGGGTGATTGGTTTATTGCATGTTATACCTAAAACATACCATGATTAATTAAGAGAAGTACATGTTTTTGATTATTTTGTGACATTCAAGGCATACTTTTGTACCTGTCATAATGATAGCAAAGACACAGTGGCACACCCTAGATCAAGCACCGCAGTGCACGGTTGACGGCTCGCCTATAGATTAATAAAATAGTGCTCAGTATGTTTTATACATACAATAAACTATTATGCACTGTAAACAGTAATAAACAAGCGTATGTGTGTGTTTTTAAACAATGGCCCATCCAGTGTAGGATTTGAGAAATTTTAATGTGATCATTTTATACACAGCATTTTTGAGAATCTGTTCTGAAAACTGAAACTCTCACACAGGCTCTGTAATTTATCAGTATAACAATAATGAGTTTATAGATTTCTGACTTTATACTAAACTAAAATATTATGTACACCTTGCTAATAAAAGGCTGGACCCCTTTTATCTTTAAAACTGCATTAATAATTTTTGTCATACTTTTGACAGAGATGGTATTCTACATTCCTTGACTGCAATACATGGTTATTTGAGTTACTGTTACCTTTCTATCATTATGAACCCGTTTTCCTATTCTCCTTTGACCTCTCACATCAACAAGGAATTTTCAGTAACACAACTGTCCCTCACTGGATATTTTCTCTTTTCTGACCTTTCTCTGTTAACATTAGAGATGGTTTTGTGTGAAAATCCCAGTAGATACTCAGACCAGCGCCTTCTGGTACCAACAATTATATCACTTAAATCACCTTCTTATCCATTATGATGCTCTGTTTGTACTTAGGCAAGTCATCTTGACCACCTCTACATGACTAAATACATTGAGTTCGTCAATGTGATACCTAATAAAGTGGCTTGTATATTCCTGTATTTTCTTACATATACAGTATATGACCACATGCACTGTCTATATCTAGAAAAAATATATTAGGAGAGGGTGGAAGGAGTGTGCCATGGCTGGGCCACAGGTAAAGCACTGTAATTGTTGGGTGTATTATGAGGGGTTTCAGCCTTTGGCTCTCTTGGTGCATTTCAACAAATCATAAATCACTCTCGCAGCCGTTGCATGTATTACGTGAATGATATATGTTATTTACACTACAGAGGAAAACACACATGGTTGTTATTAATCATCTCCCACCTTTAATAATGATACAACTTCCACTCATTCATCACATGACTTCTAAGTCAAGCCTTTACATGGGCACAGAAACAAGGGAGGGACAGACGAAAGAAAACAAACAGCAAGGCTAACAAGCAAGCTATTCCTGAGGTTACTGAAAAAACAGATTAAACAGAAGCATTTTCCTATTGCAGATACCGTGACAATAAATTATTGATTACTTAGCAAGAGCCACTGGTTTATTTTTCTTTGAACTTTTATTTGAATACTTACATTAACAAAGCATGCCAGTCTGTTCTTCTCTTTCAGAAATTACTAAATGATGATGTTATGAGATAGCTACTCATCTTTAAAGCAAAAACGGCACACAAAATGTATATACAGTTTCAGTCTGTGGCTGCATTAGTGTCAGAAGCCATCACCAAAACACCTAAAGAATAATGTGATCTGTGTCAGACTTCTTATGTAGTGTCTAAGTAAAAAATGTCTCCAGTGCATGACTTGAGCACTACACAAGCCTACACGTTGGCTTTGTCGAAAATATTTTTTCTAGTTAAAAGAGCTAAAGCAATATATATATCTTGCTGGAGACTTTGTAAATGATACTTAACATTACAGTGTGTTTGGAATGGTGCCAATGGGGGAAAAGAAAGCTGCTTAGTTTAGATGTATGCTTTATAGAAATGAATGAGACAGAGCGGTGAGGAATGAGTAGAAGTTAAAGTATCTAATGTCTAATGTTTTTTCAAACCTGTACTGTTTTGTGAAAGTTTCTAAAGCTTTGGAAAATCAGTTGAATGAACTCCTGTTGGACATTCAGTATTTGGTAATTTTTCAATCATTGACCATTTAAATGGGCTGAAGTCACCGGCTGGGTGGCCAAATAGAAGACAATGGCACTATTTGCCACTTAACACCTTGAAGCCCTCCCTTCTTCCTTACATGAGTGTTCTCCCATGAAAGTAAGTCCATGTTATAACATATTAAAATGCTCGTGTTTTTCCACCCTCGTGTAATAAGATGTGTTTACTATACATTAAGATTCCAGATGCAAGCACCGCGATTATTAATTATGTGCCATAAATATGTGCCAAAAAAGGATTAAAAAACAACTGGTCATATATATAAATCAGAACATAGCAAAACTAGTTAGTGAAATACAGACTAACAAAAATATCAAGTGCCTTAATGTCCTTTACACAACAAGCTTATGTTTATGACTAAAGATTTTGGGACCTGAGTTATAATTGTAATGCTTGAAACTTACTTTGTCATCAGATGGACAATCAGTCTCATGCAGCCATGATCTTATCTCTGGTTAAAGAGGCTAGATTTTGAGGGTGGGTGTACACGGGGCAGCCATTTTGTGCTCGGAAGTCTGTTCTTGTTCACCACACTCAAAGGCATCACAGCCTAACAGGCCCGACTTTAGAGAATTATTAAAGCGGTCAACCACAGTGCGTAGAGGATTCAGTGAGGTCCGCAGGTGGCATAGCACCTTCTCTCTAAGGGATAGACTATAAAATTTATTGCACTTTCTTTTTGTAGGGATGGCAAGACATGAGCCTGCCTGTTGGCCCCTATATTATTGTGACTTTGTGCAGGATGTGGCATTCATACACTACTTATGGGCTATTCTGCCAAAGTGAGGATAGCTTCATCTTGACTAAGACTGGCTGGGGCGATTCCAGCAAGGATTTGCCAGCAAGACACAGGGATGGGTTTGAGACAACCAGTTACTATCCACTATTTGCCACTTAACACCTTGAAGCCCTCCCTTCTTCCTTACATGAGTATTCTCCCATGAAAGTAAGTCCATGTTATAACATATTAAAATGCTCGTGTTTTTCCACCCTCGTGTAATAAGATGTGTTTACTATACATTAAGATTCCAGATGCAAGCACCGCGATTATTAATTATGTGCCATAAATATGTGCCAAAAAAGGATTAAAAAACAACTGGTCATATATATAAATCAGAACATAGCAAAACTAGTTAGTGAAATACAGACTAACAAAAATATCAAGTGCCTTAATGTCCTTTACACAACAAGCTTATGTTTATGACTAAAGATTTTGGGACCTGAGTTATAATTGTAATGCTTGAAACTTACTTTGTCATCAGATGGACAATCAGTCTCATGCAGCCATGATCTTATCTCTGGTTAAAGAGGCTAGATTTTGAGGGTGGGTGTACACGGGGCAGCCATTTTGTGCTCGGAAGTCTGTTCTTGTTCACCACACTCAAAGGCATCACAGCCTAACAGGCCCGACTTTAGAGAATTATTAAAGCGGTCAACCACAGTGCGTAGAGGATTCAGTGAGGTCCGCAGGTGGCATAGCACCTTCTCTCTAAGGGATAGACTATAAAATTTATTGCACTTTCTTTTTGTAGGGATGGCAAGACATGAGCCTGCCTGTTGGCCCCTATATTATTGTGACTTTGTGCAGGATGTGGCATTCATACACTACTTATGGGCTATTCTGCCAAAGTGAGGATAGCTTCATCTTGACTAAGACTGGCTGGGGCGATTCCAGCAAGGATTTGCCAGCAAGACACAGGGATGGGTTTGAGACAACCAGTTACTATCCAGAGGGCACTGATGATGGCAGTATCTTTTTCACTTGTGGAATTCTACTTCATATTGTTTCCCGATTGGTGATGTGGTATGTTGCAGACACTTGCTCATGCTGACATGAAGGTGCCACTTCTGAAGGCAGTTCTGTGAGGATGCCCATGATCAAGGGACTCTGTCTAAGACTTATCTCTCCTGTTTCAGTTCCTTACTGCAGCATACGGCGAAGGCCATGTTTGGATTGGTGCGAGTGTTCCAAAGTCAATTTCTACCTAAATGAAAAAATCTGTGATAATGAAGTAATGATGGAATAATTCCAGAAGTAGGCAGCAATGCAACAAATTGGTGTTGGCTGCCATCTATACCTCAAGATGATTTTTATTATTATTATTATTATTTAAAAAATTATTATTCTCCTATATAATAACAACTACAAGATCCAACAATCATCATAGTCATTATGAGCATTCACTGAGGTGAATGCTTATATACAAGAATTTTTTTTTGTATAGAATTTTTTGTATTCATTAAATTAAGAATATTAAGCATTCTAATAGATAACCATTAGGTTGATGACACTATATTTTCTCTGACAAATATAAACACATTTGTTGTCTTTTTCAGTTGATTGTTTTCCCTCAATACACATATACCATTCACTGTGTAAGGTTTGAGAACTTGATCCTGTAAAAGCATTCTCTATCGTAAAAATTAGAAGAATTCCCAAGACAACTCTATAACACTCTGTCATCTGAATTTATAAATGTAATCTAATACCAGTAGACACCGTGGTACAATGGAAAGTGCTACTGTCTCACAGTGCCATGTTCCTCACTTCGATCCGAAGCTTTGGTTTCTTTACGTGTGGAGTTTCACATGCTCTCCCAGGGTTATCTGGGATGCGCCAATGTCCCGAAAATATGCATGTCTGAAACTGACTACACTAAATGAGCTTCATATACACATGTGTGATGCCCTGAGATCCTCAACCTGCCTTGTGTACAGTGATCACTTTACACTGACCAGTATAGAATACTTACTAAATAGATGCATACATAAACATCTGCTGTGGCTGTTATTTTAATAAACCAGAAGATCAGAAGAAAAATAAATGCAGCTAATAAACCCATTCAAATAAATTATGCTTTTTTAACCATTGTGATATTCAACCGTGTAAATCATCTGTAATCACAATATTCACATATGTCCAGCTCTTACAATAAATAACCTTTTCAATTATTTCCCCATTTTACTATTTCGCCTTCTTAGAGTCACTCCTCTTCCCATTTACAAAGATGATATATTAAAATCTTTAAGATCATAATTCTAATAATATAGCTTTTGTCTGTATTACATTTATTTTCCTCCTAATCTCACTCTTCAACTTCCTCTCGCTCTATTCTTGTCCCTTGGCTGACCCTAGCCCACAGATCCTCCTCTTCAGCCTGAGAGAAATTTAGATTGATTCCAAATATAATGTCCTTTTGTGGGTTTTATAACAAGCTTCCCAACGGTAGGATCAAGGGCAGCTTAGCCGTTGTGACCACACTGGCTGTCCTTCCTGACTGAGGGCAAGCTTATGCCAAACTTAAGACTGCAAGATCTCTGCTAGTTAATTTTACAATTGTTATTTTAAACATAATAAACATACCAAATAATATGCAGGAAAGATTAACACATTGTTAACTTACTCATAATTAATGCACATACTGAATTCAGTCTGGAACCTCAACGGAGAAGATGGCACAACCACCAACAGCATTTTCATGTCATACGCTGCCTTTTACTTGCACAAAACTAATCCTGATAGGAATCCTTGTTATATGTGCTCTAGAGTCTTCATTATACCTACACAGATCACATATTTTACAAACCTGTAAACCCATCCGTTACAGACTGAAATCCAAATAAAGCCATCCCGAAACTCAGCCCAACACAGAGAGCCTAAAATTATATTAGTTTATAAGCTCTGCCAAGCCTGAAAAAAAGTAATAGTTTGTATGAAAAATAGCCATTGTGATTTTTTATCTAATGTAATCTAGTAAATTTACATTAACTATAGCACATATATTAATGTCTACAAATGATGTGATAACTGTCAAAGATGCACCCAAAGTATTTCAAGCATCAGACAAGCCCATTATTATATGAATGCTAAATGATTGAAATCTCTATCTCCTATTTGAGTCTGGTAGATATCATTTTACATTTTTTTAATTAACATAAACACACAAGCTTTTTAGAAGCTACACAGTATGGTTTGTCTTTGTTGCACAAGCTCGTTTTGCTGAGCGAAGAATTACCCAAGCTAAGGGAAACATTTGCTCTTGTTAACTCCTCTGGAGGCTGGTGCAAGGGACATGTCAGCAAGCAAGGGTGGGCTAATAAAAGTGAGCCATTGGCTGCGTAAGTGAAAAGTTTAATGCGGCATTCATTTTGGAGCATAATGTGTCGCAACCGATGAAGCATTTTCCATGGTTCACAGGGCTCTCTGTCAGCAGTGATGTAAAAGGCCTGGAGGCAAAGACCTGCGTCTGGCCTTTTCAACCACTGCCACACCGTTTTAATTTGCGCCTCACTGAAGAATAGTGAGGGGGTGTACGGAGGAATCAAGAGATGAAAAAGAGGAATGTGACTAATGAGTGAATGTATTTTATCCAAGGGAATAGATAGGAATTCAGCTAAAAGTTACAAAGGAATTTTGAGATTTTGATAATGAATATGGATCCATGATTAAGCATTTCCACTTTGTTAAGGCATTGAAAAGTGATTAATAACAGAAAATAATAGAAATGTATTTTATATACTGTATGTCAGTGTCTGTTTTAATTTTTTGATGTCTGTATAAAACAGTGCGATTGATTCTCTAAAAATATTACGTTTGAAACATATATTTAATTTATTTTTTTACTATTTTAAAATTAGCTGTTCCCTAAAATCATGCGTTCCCTACTGTTTTTAACTATCATCTCTCTCTCAATCTTTCTCTTTCTCTCTTTCTCTCTCGCGCTTTCTCTGCTGTGATTCTCTTAATCTCTTTCCTTTTCTCTCTCACTTTCTCAGCTGCAAAGACTCTCTTTCTCCTACTCTTTTATCAGGTGTAAAGCTACTCCTTACTTCAGCCCCACCGCATGGAGGAAATGAAGGGGAAAAAGTTAATCTTTCTTCCAGGCCTTCATTTCCCACCTGTGCTGGTTATCCCTTTTCCAGGGAAGGGATTGTTTGCCAAGAAACAGGGCTCTCCAGCCAGGATGACAGAAAATCGAGGCTGTGGTCGGTGAAATCCTCCTGTGCATTGGGGTCTCCGTCTCTAAACACAGGGTCAGGTGTCAGACCTGAGCTGCCTGCTAGAATATAGTATGTTGAAAACAATCAGCCTGTCTGCTCTGTCAGTGTCAATCCAATTATGTCACACGCAAAGTGCTGGCAAAACAAGCAGAGAACTATCGATCTGAGATGCCGTCACCTGTGGTTGAACTGAAGTTCAGTATGTACATGATATTAAATGGCTCAGAGGGCTGCATTTAGTTACACTAAATGCTTAGTAAATAATGTGTCATTTATCATAAAAATATCAACGACATGCACATGGACTAAAAGTTACTTCATTATAATAATTTAAACTTTAATTGAATTTTAAATTCTAATTTTACATTTTTAACTTTTTAAGACAGTGACATGGTGGCTCAGTGGAAGTGATGTTACCTTATAGCAAAAAGGACCTGTGTTCAATCCCTGGATGGGGCGGCCCTTGCGCCCATGAACCCTTGTGGATTAGGCAGAAGAAAATGAATGATATTTATACAAAAAATACAGAACTATTTCTACTAAACTAAATAAAAATGTTGATATGACAACTAATTTGGCTGCATTTAGTAAAACAGCAGTTTATTTCATTTTACAAAATATATTTGCTGGATAAAAGTAGTTGCAAACTATTATTTAGATTAACTCACTGGTATAATGCAGTATATCAATACACAGGGTTTTCTTCTTAGGTCCTATAGTGTATTTATCTGCTTCAATAAAACAATGCCTTTAGTGCTTGTGGCATTACGCAGCTTAGCTGCATCATAAAAGTGGTAATACATCCATAGTAATAAAGTGAAAAATATGGAGAGCTTATATCATATATAACAATATACCTCGTCAGGATAAATTAAATATGATGCCATGATTTACAAAGTACACCTATAAATAACTGTAATATTTAATGCGCAAAATATAGCAGTGAGGTGACATCGAAACTCCTGCCCCACACATATAAATGTGTGACACTAGGCGGATAGGTCCTGCCATAGAGCCACAATGTGCACTGTATCATTCGAATACCAATAAAGCCAGGGCTGGCCATAGGTCTTTGGGGCATAAGGAAAGTTATGGAAAATATTTCTTTCCCAAGGACATGGCACCAGATGTGCAAAGACTTATGGGAGCAATCATAGGTGGCCAAGGCTTGGGCTCTGGGGCCTTATTAAGTTAGGCTGCATTCCAGCACCTTCGACTTATTAAGCTGTCAAGAGTTGCAATGATTAAAACCAAAGAAAGGTCACGAGTGAACCTTCGCCATTGTACAAAGCCTGATATTTTCTCTATAAGCAGAGAGCCTAATGAAGACATTTTATTTATATGTACAGGTGGGATTTGATAAAATGACCATTTAGTTATGAGCTGCTTTTCTTTGTCTTTCTTTCTTACCAAAGCTGAAGTGCATTGACAGTTTTGTACTTCGGAGAAAAGCTTACAGTATGTCTGCTAAATTATCACCAATCTTGTGCTACTGGTAGGATTTTAGCGCCTGCCAGCTCTTTAATGAAATGCTCCAGAGATTGTACTGTACTGTATTGAAAAACCTCTCTATTGATATTCTTGACTCCATCTGAAGTGTATTCAACTCTCATTTAGGATGTTAACATGCATCCAGTGGATTGGTTTTAGATTGAATGAAGGAGGTAGTCTAACTGGCCAAGATTTAGAGAATACTAGCCAAATCTACTATTTTTCAATGACACTCTAATATTGCTTTAACATCAACTCACTCATAAAATCTGTTTTGCGTCTGATCTGACCTCTTCACTGCAAGCAACTCAGCAGGGAACAGCTCACAAAGTTTACTAATCTCAATATGGCATAAAATAATATTGTCACCGAATAACATTTTACATGCACTCAGTTTACACCTGGTTTTCTGAATCTCAGCTATCAGTAGTGAAGAAACTAAATGTAAAAGGAAAAAAAGAGTATAGGGCAACTGTCTTATTTCAAAGTGTGTCCTTGACATCTTTGTGGATTGGCTTCATTTCCTCTGCATTGCTTTACCCAGGACACTGTTAGCAATCCAATATAGCCTATGATATATATGTAAAAAGGGGTCATAAAGTCCACTGTCATTTCATTGGTTTGAGGAGACGTATAGGTCTGCAAGGCTGCTAGAGGTGGTATATGACCTCTAAAACTATTTTCACATATTGAACATCACACACTGCAACACAAGAACACATATGAGGAATTTATTTAGCTGCTCTTGAGGCTAGTTTAGCTGTCACAATGAATAGGGAACGTAGCAATATGGGTAAGAGCACATAGTATGTGAACCATTAGCATACATATTTGTGATTAACTCTTTAATATACAGTAACTCTCGGACATTTCTTCTGTCAGCAACCCTACATAATATCTCTATTTTTGTTAAACTATTCCATTTATTTCCATTTCTCATCTCACACCAAAACAAATCCAGATATCAGGATATAAAATATATTTTAAACCAAAATAACTGGAGTATATAAATCACAGCTGCAAATATCCTAATTACTCCTGCATGTCTCACAGGTCAGGTAGTGCAACCAGTGCTAACTTACTGACATTTCAG
>JAOUQV010000023.1:6944068-6963981 GCA_028565295.1 Aspidoras spilotus | reverse complement strand
AGGCTTGTCCAATTTAGCCATGAAACCTCCCACACTAAAATGACAGGTGTTTCAGTTTCATTGTCTAACCCCTGTAGGTGATTAAATCAATAGAACAACTAAATGTAAATCACCCGGCCCTGATGAAATCCCGGCCATATTTTACTTAAAATACGTTCAAAACTGTCTAAAACCCTCACTGATGTTTTAATAAAGGATTCAATAAATGAGTTATGTATAACTCATTTTATGAAGGATTATTAGTCTTATTATACTAATATACTAATATTGGCAAACAGGCTGCAATCAGTTTTAGAAAAAAATATAGATACTGAACAAACATGTGCCATCAAAGGTAGATACATTTAAGGATAATTTGTATACATTAAGAGAAATTATATCAAATAAGTCAGAAAAAAACTTTTATATAGTAGCTCTTGACCAAAAAAAGCATTTATGTGTCTAGAGAATATATATTTAATGTTTTAGAAATACATGCTTTCTCTACAGAATACATAAACATGATTAAATGCTTATATTTTAGATCTACTGTCAAAGCAAAGGTAAATGGACATGTTACAGAAACATTTGAGATTCTGAGAGGTGTCAAACAAGGTTGCCCATTAAGCACAGCATTATATGTCTTAGCCATAGGTCTACTAATGAAAAATATTAAAAATGACTCTCGTTTACAAGGTGTGTCTTTAAATGGTAAAAGATTTATTATATATGCATATGCCGATGATATAACGTTTATTGTTAAAACAAAAAAAGAATTAGAAATAATATTCGAACATTTTGAAAAGTATAAAAGAGCTTCAGGCTAAAAAAAAGTGTATCTGAATAGGAAATGATAATAAACAATTTTAATTGATATAAAAGAAAAAAAACAAATTAGTTTTAAGTTACATTAAGTTATTAAGTTATACATTATTAAGTTATAAATCTAAAATTAATATTGTGAAAACTTTCTTTTTATCCAAGATGTTATTTTTATCATGTGTATTATCTCCACCAAAAAAAGTAAATAAAGAATGCTGCAACTTTATTTGTGGTACAGAACGAGAAGTCACAAAAAGAGAGTATATGTTCAAAATCAGAGAAAAGGGTGGTTTGGGGGCAATAAATATAGAAATAAAATGAAATATTCAGCATGCAAAATAGTCTTAAACTAGAAGGAAAAATGTTTCTTCAAGGCATTTAATTCCATACTACAAATTAATCTTTTCTGACTTTTCTGAAATTAAAAAAATTAAAAATAAATTGGATTAATTTGTCAAATAAGGAAATATATAACAAAATTAATAACAGTATGTATGGCCGAAAATGCTGAACAAAATGAAGAACAAAAAGTGAGAGGCATTTGTAAGACCTTTGGAAAAACTACCAGTTAGAATGCTAGTAAAGTGGAGTCATAACATCACTACATGTCCCATTCCAAACTGCAACCAAGAGGAAAGTCTAAAATATTTTTTAATAAATTGCTAAAGATCACAGGAAAAAACTCACAGACTCTCAAATATTACACCAAATGGATTTTATAAGCTATCATGTTTGGTATTTTTCATGAACCCCTCACAGAATCTCAAAAAGAAATTCATGGTTGATTATATGTATTGTTAGAAAAACACTGTGGAAATTATTTCTATAAAAATTGTAATATAACAAGTGAGTGTTTTTTTATACAAATAATAACAGATATTAAATTAAAAGAACAATGGACTTTAAAAAGCTGAAGGTAATAAGTGGAAAGTTTAATGAATTTTAATGAATGTCAAATTATTGACTATGGTAAAATGTATTATGGGTAATTGTGCTTTTTTATAGTATTTTTGTATATTGTGATGCTGTATATGTGATGTGCTTGTTTGTGAAATTGTAATGTTATTACTTGAATATTCAATAAAAGTTATATAAAAGGCATCTTTGAGATTTTTTATTTTTCACATTTGTAAAAACTGCAATATTACTAACATTTCTTAGGAGGACCCAATATAAATATCCCCATAAGGTCAAATGTATCAGATATTCCTATTCTTGTGGGTATACACACATGCGCAGTCTCAGTGTGTTCAGTAATGAGCCTGTAGGCTAGAGGCTGGCAGATGGGAGGCCACTGCCACTGAAAATGTCACTCAGCTGTGGCAAGAAGTATTAGAGAGGAACTGCTCCACAAATCACAAGAGAATAAGCATATGTTGTTTATGTCCCTTTGTTTGCTTTTTGACTGGAGTTCTTCCCCCACACATTTTATTTATTTATTTTGTAAACTTTCTGTCATTTGCTGGGTCGGCAGCAGCTGGCTCTGTTAAAGAGATATGTTCTGCATAAAGCCGGTTGCAAGTATTTGAAACTTTGCACAAACTACAAAACTATGAAAAGTCAAATCATAACAGTGGAGGAAATAAGAAACACAGTGCTTGGTAGACGTGATACATACATGCCACTGCATTAGGTACACCTTTTAAATAGCTTTTTTTAAAATATCCAATCAGCCAATCACATGGCTGCAACTAATATATTTCGTCATGTAGAAGTGGTCAAGACAACTTGCTTAAGGGCCAATTTAGAGACACCAATTAACCTAGAATGCATGTCTTTGGAATGCAAGAGGAAACATGCAAACTCCACACAGATACTATATTTCCTGAGTCATCACACCCGGATCAAACTTGGATTCTTCTTTCTGTAAGTCGACAGCACCCAACTGCCAACTGCTGACAACTGCGCCAACGTGCTTCCTATATTTATTTATTTATTCATTTATTATTTTACTTCAGGAAATAGAGACAATGACTGTTTCTTGACTATAACTGATTTAACATATGAGTTGTAAGAACTTACACATTCCAAAGCATTATATATTTGAACAATCAAATAAACAAGCTCCATGTGTTGATAATCATAAAGTAATAACTGACCATTTAAATAATTGGAAAGCTGAAATTCATCATTGTGAATGTGATAAGCTTCACATCACACTTTTGTTGATTATTTTCCTATAAATGTACAACCCCAAGTTTGTTCTCTATGTTAACCTCTTACCATGGTAAAAACTATAGGTAGTAGTTTATAAAGAACAACTCTTTGCAATACAGAAATGTAATAAAAGTGCAGTCAGTACACTTCAGTTGAGCCAGTACAGTAATGTAACTTCCTCCATGCAAGTGCTCCAGAGTTTTAGAAAGAACAAGATAACTATTAATTTTTCCCTAGTTTGAGTTATTACTTAATCATTTATACTTGACAAGAGCAGTCCCGTTTAACAAGAGCCTGTTTAATTACAGAGAAACTTATGTGCTCCTGTTTAACAAGAGCCACACACAGGAAGCTTGAGAGAGAGAGAGAGAGGGAGAGAGAGACAAAGACGAAGGAAGAGAAAGAAAATGGTTTAAGCTAGCGTCACAGAGAGCGACAGATTTAAGGGCCATGGTGATGGAGGGAGTCTATCTTAAATTGTGTTTTCAAACAAAAATAGTGTCAGGCTTAATTTCCCCCTCTGAAGCCATTTAACAGGGGAATGTTTTGAAGTGGTACAGAAGGCTGCCACGAAACGTGATCCCGGGAGCATTAACCATATTTTCAAACATGTGGGAACGCTTTCTTTCTGACATAAAAGCCGACCTGTTCCCCAGAGGCCGGGACACGTCCAAACGATGTTCTCTTTGACAACTCTCTGTGCTGCTTTGTACAGATTTAGCCTAAAGTCTACATAGAGACTTTGAAGCCATTGCTCTATCGTCAGGGGAGAGGCCCTGTAAAGGTCAATACCTCCACTGATTATGGTTCTATTAATGAGAAGTGGTCTGTAAGCCCCTGCTTCAACTCCATTTTAGCACAAGTGATGTCTGAAAGGTATGAAAAGACTTGAACCCTACTTGAACCTTACTGTTTAATTTGTCAAAAAATTAGTAAACTATCATCATGTGTGCTTTGACATAATGAACTTCTGTCACTAAAGTGCAGGATTCTCTGCTTCTGACATCATCACTTAAGGTATGTATCATATTTTTCATATCAGATTTTTAAAAGTGAGACATTTTACCATTTAATGAATAAAATATTTCTGAGCAGTTAGACTCTTATATCAGACAAGAATGAGAAAAGTCTACATATAGTCTTCCTCTTATTATTTTACATCTGGTTGGGCTACAACTGTGCACCATATGAGACTTATCTGCAGGAAAGTAATCAAATATTACAGGTGAATATGATAATTGGACATTAATGAACTAACGTGAATGTGAATGAATTTACAAAAATACTCTTATATCATTTTTTACTTTGTTATTCAAGAGTACATAGCTGTCTGTCCAGGGTCACCAATTGTTTAAATTAAGCTATTATGTGACTATTATTTAATACTAAATGTACTTTGTGTGAAGAGGCAGAATGCACGAGTATACCCAGCATGCAGGCGTTTAAGGGAAAACCAATTATCAAAACAATTACAGTCCTAAAATTGGAACATCAACAAATGACAAAACAGGGAAAAATACACAGAGAGGAAATTTAATTCAGAAACTATCAGAGACATTCATTCATGCATTTATGATGAGCTGGTACCAGCTGGTTGCGAAATAGATACACGGTGCACAAGGGCAGCAACAACCCTAGACAGGGTGCTAATCTGTTGTACTGCACATGCACACACATTCACACACTAAGGACCACTTTAAAGACACTTGTCTTTGGAATGCAGGAGGAAACCGGAACACCTGGCGAAAACCCGCATGAACACTGGGAGAACATGCAAACGCCACACAGAAATTTACTGAGTCGTCCCCATCGGGGATCAAACCTGGGGCCTTCTTGCTGTTAGGTGGCGGCACTACCTTCTGCCCCACCAGGCAGCCTGTATCAGAGACAGCACAATAATAAAGGTATGTCCACATCCGTTTAAAAAAATACACTAGATACAGTATAACATTTATGATGGCATGGTGGGTATTGCTGCTGTCGCCTCACAGCAAGTAGGACCTGGGTTTGATTTCTGTGTGGAGTTTGTATGTTCTCCTCTTGTTCAGGCAGGTTTTCTCCAGGTGCTCCGGATTCCTCCTGCATTCATACATGTTAGATTAAGTTGTGTCACTAAAGAGTGTGAATGTGAGTGGTCCCTGCACTTGCGCCTCAACACCGTGTTGATTAAGCAGAAGATGAACGAATGAATAAATGAATGAATTAATGAGTAAATTAATATAACCTTTACAGAAACATCATCATTATCTTTGTATTACATTCTTTTTGAAAAATACATGTTTATAAAACCTATAAAAGTGCATGACGGAATATTCCATGAAGTTCAGTGTGTTAATTCCTCATTGTAAAGATCCTATTCTTGCCAACAGAAGTCTGTCTGCCTGTAGCACAAGATAAACACGAGGTAGAAATAATTCAATAAAGCACACAGAGTGAAACATTGCTAGGTATGGAAAGTCAATGTGCTTCAAAATCAATGTGCTTGTAATAAACGGCAATAGATTGCTTGGTTTAATATTACTCCTAGTGGTCTGGGAGTTACAATACCTCCACCAGATAAATGTTAACATATTATCCCTCCACTAGGATTTTCCATATTGTATGCTAGCTGCTCCTTACATTAGTATTAGCATTGATTGTCTTTCATCGAATTCACAAATGCTAAATGCAACAAGATTGATCATTACTAATTAAAAGCACCAGTACATTTTTATAAATCTAATTATTTCTACTCATAGCAGTTTGTAGGAGAGGAGAAAATAAATTAGATAAAGCATTTCAATTACATTTTCTATATCCCATTTAATTTATTCTCTTAATTTCGCTGAGGCAATGTGGCAGGCTTGACCCGACCCCTGCTCTCCACCTCTAACCCTTGACCCTGACGCATCTGACCAGTCACCACACTCAGAGCAGCAAATTAATAGAAGAGCCATGCCTTGTTAATTGTCGAAGAGATCGGCTAACTGATTCATCACCTCAGTCATGGCCATTGCTTTAGTCTGACCCCTGTGCGATCCCATAGGGCATCTGTGAGCAAACCCAGCTGTGCCCTTACCTATAGCTGCTTATCCTCTGCATGTCTGTGATGTAATTATTCATTATTGGCTGCCTTTTTTATCAACTCAATGGCCTGCATTTTAAATGGAAATTGCGGGATTAATATAAGCATTCATTTTGTCAGGGGAAAACGTGATGGCTTTAGCTCTGCTAATCGAATTGGAATAAAAAAACAGGTAAGTGGAGGCTCTGATTGAATTAAGGACAGGCACCCCCCACACCACTCCACACACTCCCCTATGGTTAATACATGTGGATGTTCAAGAACATGACTATCTCCTTTTAAACATAATACGTTATCTGGTATTTTCATGATAATGTATAATGCACAAGGGCTAAAGATCACACCAATCATGACAACACATACCTGCCTCATTAACTTACATCTTTCTCTAAATACAGTTAACTCTAAGCCAGTTAGATATTGTGCCAAGATGACAGACGGATCACAGCAATTATCCCTTAGCTTAACCCAAAGATAAACAAAGCAAGTTAGGCATAAACAACATCACCAGTGTGGGACAGCTCACTGAAAGTCTACTGTGTTCCAGATTCAAGAATTTGATTTTTATGACAGTGAAATCATGTCAAGATTGGCTCTGCTGGTGTGGAGGTCTTGCAATAAATACACAGTCCCATTGCATTATGCATTCTGTGATTGATTCAATTATGAACAGGTGGGCATGCATAACATCATTGATTTTCTCATTGTTCACCCCTGACAGCTTTGCTCAGCTCCCCCTTTTTCTCTCCTTTGACAAAAGACAATCTTGAACACACACGCACACAAACACAGAGACCATAGTTTGAAGGACAGATCAGATCGGACACAGCTGACAGCAGCATGTGTGGTTCTATCTGGTATTTGGAGATGCTGTTTGTACAAAATGACAAAGATGCAAAGCACTCTCTGCGTATGAGATGCCTCCATTGCAGGGATATGGGCGCTAGCAGAGCTGCCAACTATGCAATCCTGCTCTCTGATTACCATCAAGTCGAGCTGAGATTTTTTACTCTAAGACTGTCATTTCCTGTCATTTGTTTGCCAAGTGAGGGCAGGTTAACCCCCCACACCGCCAGTGTCTGTTTGGGAAAAAAAATGAAGTGCATCTACTCCATCCTTTTTATTTCTTTGTCCTGGTTCAGGTAGCATTTCCTTAGTTGACATGGTGTTTGACACTTTGACAGAATTTTGTGAGCAGGAGATACCAAACAGGTAGAATTAGAAAATCACAAGATATTGTCAGGTTCCATGGTGTCTCATAGGCCTTCATTGAAGTTAGTGTAATAAATGCATTTACAGTAAACAATGTTGTTCTAAATGATATGAAAGACTGTACAGTTATACAATAAATGATCCATGGCTTGGTACTTCCATCCTAAACTAACATGGAATATTTTGTATTGTATATAACAGCAGTGTGAAATTCCACTTATCCTCCACTGTGCATGGTTAATTTATTGATAAACTGCCATCATATTTTATTATTTATTAATATTAAATTTAATTCACCATAATTGTTATTATACCAATACAGGGTTGTACAGTATAATGTAACACTGTTCAGTACTGCTCCAGTGCATAATAGATATACATAAATAAAACTATACTGCAAAGAACAAAGAACAGTACAAAAGTGCAAAGGCGAGGTGAATAGACAGTATTGCACAGTGTTACACAGAATATATTGCATTGTATGAAATTGAGCAAGTATGCAAATAGAGGTAGAGGGTGGAACTATATAAATGTAAGGCAACATAAAAGATATAAACATGTCATAGTATGGGGTAGTGATATTACAAGTAGTACACATAGTTCATTGGAAGTTATGTGCAAATGACAACTGTGGAGAGTACAGATAGTGTATTGTGCAAATGGTCTTATTTGGTTGATCACAGAGTGAGTATGTGTTGGGAATGTGTCAGGTAATGTCTGTATAATTTGTGTAAAATATTTAATATGGAAAGTTTAGACCATGGTTGATGTAATGCAATGTTAATACCTTAATAAAAAGAATAATTAAAACCTATTACATGTATATTTTTAACTTTTTACCAATATTTGATAAATTATAAAAATGCATTCAATTGTGGCATGATATTTTATAATATTTAATACATCTTTATTTTATTATTTTAAATATAGGACAGGTTATGTGATCCCCTTGTTCATAAGCTGGTACCTTTTCAGTTAAAATTTTAAAGGGAACAAAATAGGTGGGCGGCACAGTGGTGTACTTGGTAGTCCTGGGTCTATTGTGTGTGGAGCATGTTCTCCCTGTGTCTGTGTGGATTTCCTCAGAGTGCTCCAGTTTTCTCCCCCAGGTAGCCTAATTGGTGTTGCCCGTACAGCTGAGATAAGATTGGGAAGCTCAGTCAACTTATCCATTATTAATCAACCAAAATGGATTATAATATGACATGAAGGTGAAAAGATTTTTAGTAGTATCTGGGATGTGTAGAGTCAGAACAGATGTTGGGGGCTTTCCTTAGACATCTCTTATATTAGATGTTCACAGTGGGTAGGAGGGTAGCTGGGCTGCTGAGGTGCAGGGTTTACTCTCTTCATGGCCTTGTGCTTCCAGACTGTGATGTAGCCTGTGTAGAAGTTGCACTGGAACCGTTGTGACAGTTTGGCACTCGTCAGACTTTGACATTTTTGATAATGTGTAATATGTTGAGTGACCAACTGAGGTCCTCGGTTATGTGGACATTGAGGAACTTGTAGCTACTTAACATTTCCACCTTCACCCCCTGAGTGATGCATGGTTTCTACTACTCTTCCAGAAGTAAATAATAATTTAAATCATTTTATTGATATTGTTGGAGATATTGTTATGCCACAGTCAGCAAGTAGCTCTACTTCCACTTTATCATGTCCTTCATCATTGTTCGTAATGTTGCAGATTATGGTTGGATAATCAGCAAACCTAATAATGGTGTTAGAGTTGTGTTTTAAGATGCAGTTTTACTGTATGTATACAGAATGTAGAGCATGGATGACAGGACACACACTTCTAGCTTGGATTTGTAAGTATGACTGTAGGTTTCTTCGTAGAGGGAAGCAGTACCCTAGTGGCAAGTTGAATTACTGATTTAAATGTTAATATTATTAATTGTTTGAACCTCATGCCAAATGCATCGGGATTTATTGAGGCTGCAATTTGACTGCTGTATTTGTGTTTGCAGTCCAGATGCCAGCACTCATATTGTGTCTGACAGATTATATCTACCAGATTAAAAGGCTGCAATGTGTGCTTTGAATAGAAAGTGGACAATCCACAGTTTATTACATTTTATTATTTTGTATCTGTATGTAATCGAATAGCGTGAACTCTTTATTTCTGAAGATCTCAATTTGAGAAAGAATTTTGTTAAGCACCTTATTATTATTAAGTGCTGGTCACTAAAACTACTTTTATAAATTTTGATTAAGAAGTTATGACGGTATATGATATGAGATGATACAGAATACTATACAATGATATATACATTCATTATCACAATTACTGCCACCCGATTTTACTTTAAACTGTTGTGGTACTTATTAATATCTCATGTAGTTCATAATGTCATGTAACTTTGGACATTTGGGACCTCTTATGTATAGATTAGATTTTCACCATACTAAATTGTGGGCATCAAGTTAATTTCTGTGTTGTCCTCCCACCTTGAGTGTTTGCTGCCAAAACTCTATTATCTAACCACAGAATACAAAACACTGACACTACAACAAAACACTGACACTGATACAAAACACTGACACTGATACAAAACTTTTCTGTGGTCAGACAAGTCAAAATTTGAAGTTCTTTATGGGAAACGGACGTCGTGTCATTTTGGACTAAAGAAGCACGACACAAGTTGTTATTAGTGCACAGTTCAGAAGCCTGCATCCCTGATGGTATGGGGTTGCATTAGTGTGTGTGGAATAAGCTGGAAGGACACCATTAATACTGAAAGGTATATCCAGGTTCTAGAGCAACATATGCTTTTATCCAGACGAAGTCTCTTAGGAAAGGCCTTGCATTTTCCAACATGACAATGCCAAACCACATACTGCATCAATTACAGCATCATGCCTGTGTAAAAGAAGGGTCCAGTCACTGAACTTTCACCCATAGAAAATATTTGCCGCATCATAAAACCGTAGATATGACAAAAAATACCTTAGACAGTTGAGCAACTAGAATCCTACATTAGACAAGAATGGGTCCACGTTCCTATCGGTCAACTTGAGCAACGTGTCTCCTCAGTCCCTACACGTTTACAGACTGTTGTAAAGAGAACATAGGATGTGTCACAGTGGTAAACATGGTCTTGTCCCAACTTTTTGAGATGTGTTGTTGTCACACAATTTTAAATCACCTAATTTTACTTATTAAATAATAAATTTTCTCAGTTTAAACATTTGATATGTCATCTATGTTATCTTCTAAATAAAATATGGAAATATGGAAATATGGAAACTTCCACATCATTGCATTCGTTTTTATTTACAACTTGTACTTTGTCCCAACTCTTTTGGAATCAGGTTTGTATTAAATAATGATGGAAAAATGATACAATTTTAACAAATACTGCTGCACGAAAAGGAGCCTGTAGAGGTTCACTTTGACAAACGTGGGAATCTCTTGGTTTTGCTGTGTCTTTCTCTCTAGGGAAACTCTAAGAGGAGGAATCCTTAAAAAATTGATGTGTTTAGAGATGTTTTGGCTTGGGTGAAACAGTCTTCCCATAGTTTAGTGCTGATAAACAGTTATCTCAGCTTCTTGTCACATCATTCATGTCATGTTCTGTTTATATGCTGGCATGTTTTTTGCAATTGGAGTGAAGTGTGTATCACCAATACAAATGAAAGACATTCAAAGAATATTATGTTATACAGGGTAAAAAAAGGTCTGGCTTGTGTTTCAGCACTGTGTATTCTGGGTGTACCTAAGTCAATATCTATTAAGGTTGCATCAGTAGCACACATTACAATAAACATCTACTGAATTTAATAATATACTCTCTTTATAAATATATGCTCTGGAGATGTGGAGAGAGAGAGAGACAGCGAAAGAGAGAGAGAGAGAGAGAGAGAGAGAGAGAGAGAGAAAATAAGATATTTGTTTGTTTGTTTATTGGTTGATTAACATAATCTTCGCCATTGATGGTCATGCTAAGTTTATCATCTTATACACAAGTTTTACACTCACCAGTCACTTTATAAGGTACACCTGTTCAATTCCTTGTTGACACAAATATCTAATTAGCCAGTCACTAATTACCACTGGTTACAACCAAGGAATGTAGAATACAATCTATGTTGAAAGTATGACAAAGAAGAATTAAGGTAGTTATGAAGATAAAATTGTATCCATACTTTTACTAGCAATGTCATTTTACTAATAAATTGGCCATTGAGTGTATATCTACACACAAGTTAATTACAATTTACAATTCCAATGTGATTACAATTAGTTAATTACAATGTCCAGTTCACCTTGCGTGCATGTCTTTGGCTGTTTCCAAGAACATAAACTATATTAGCGGATCAGAACCAGCAGCCCCTCATCCTTGTCCCTCCCCTGCCACGTTCCTCACCTGAGACCCTTACAGCCTTTTGTGCATTTTGTCTTGTCTTTTATGTTTTTGTTTGTAAATCAATCGCCCTGCACTTGTACATGTGTTCATGTACAAGTTGTGAGTCTTAATCAAATGTTACTAAATGTAAGAGAATCTGAAATGTATATTTCTCATAACCGGTAATATGAGTGTGATGTCAAATCTTAGCACAAAATTATCATACATAATTATATTTCAAGGTGAACTGTAGCTCTGATAATGTATGTCAGTTAAAATTATGTTTCCCAAGTATACAGAGGCATGTATTAATATATTCATATTTGTCTAATTCATGCACAGCGGCTGTAGTGAAGGACTTTTGAAGACAAAAACTTATAATTTTACTTCGCCATTCATACATGCAGCTTCTGCAGTATTTGCTTTTATGTGAAATATCTGCTTAAACCAGTTACAATGTAAGTTCAAGGATGTCAAGGCTTTGTAAAGCTGCATTTCAAAAGACCTATCACATCCTGCAATATTTCCAAAATAACACAAAAAATAGACCCTGGAATGTTTAGTGCAGCCCAACATGTTTCTTTGTGATAAATGTTGTTATTAATGTCAGACTATCAGTGGACATGACTGAGGATAAGCTGGGCCTCAGAGAGCGAGAGAGAGAAAGAGAGAGAGCGAACAAATAGTTCTGATTAAAGTCAAGGACATTCTATACAAGTCTTCTGTCAAAAGGCATTCATTAATTGTGCTGTTGATACTTCCCGCTCTGTCCAGCCTGCTCCTGCTTGCTGAGGGGAGAGAGTCTTGTGCTAACAGAGACATACTGCTGTGCTTATGTGGTCAGTCAGCACGTAGTTCATGCCAGGCCAATTAGAATATATGAATCCCAAATGGGTGTTTAGTGATGCTAATTCAATAGAAGCTGGCACAGTGTTTTGTTACAGATTTATAGTTTATTGCGGTTTCAGGAATTCCCCTGCACCAATTTCATCTTTATAACAAAACAGGACTGAAGTGACAGTGTGGTAAATGACAGCCATGGATGGCATGCATAACCCCTTCTAAATTTACCTACCGTGAGTAACATTGTGATTGCACTGATATCCCAGATGCCATCAACTTAGAAAAGTGGCCTAATATCCTTATAGCAATTTTTTTGTATTATCCAAAATTAGTCAGAAAGGCTTAAAATTCCTTCATACTGTAAGATTTAGTCAAATGTTTAGGGTTCCACGTAGTGCGGTATGCCCTTATACTCTCTACTTTTCATCACACAGAGAATAATAAGCCCTGAGAGAAGTAATATTTCCTCAGTACAAAAACACACACACATTTAGCCTCGCTCTGTAACGATAGCTTTTCATGTCAAGCTGTGTAATATTACCCACAGAGAATCATAAAGAGATAGCGAAAATTGAAATTCTGTCATAGTTTACAAAGTCTAATCCAAACATCTGTTCTAATGACGGGGGATTTGCGGTGGATCTGCGAGTGTATGGGAAAAGCAGGGCACTTCACTCTGCTCACACAGTTTGATCTAAGAGCCAAAAGCTTTCTGCTAATGTAAGCAAGTCTCCTTTGGGATTGCTGTAGCTAGAGCCACTCTCCATTCTAATTCCTGGGTATAGGTCTGTGAAAAAATCATACACACTATTTATTAATACAGATGTTTTTATAGATCTTCATTTTAATAATAAAATAATTATTCAAATTTTACAAACTTTGATTTCTTCCGCATAATACACATGAGTCGCGGTGCCGGTAACTCTGGACACAAGGGCAGCCACTCTAGACAGGGTGCAAAGCCATCATAAGGCACACACTGTCGTACAAACCCAAATGTTACTTTTTCAACAAAAAGAAAATGTTATACGCTAATGAGAAAAGAAACATTACAGTATAGAACCATATAAAAAAAGACATTTTTACAGTCAATGTCTTCAGAAGAACTGTTTCAGATACCTTAAGACAATCCAATAAACCTTATCAGATAATTACAATATAGTTCAGTGAAAAAGTCTTAGACTTACTTTAAAGTAAAGATGCTTAAAAAATAAAGAAATAGTTTCAACATACTGTATACTATACATACTATAAACTGTAGTTTAATGTAATTAACTATTTGTTGGGTTTTGTCCCAGTGTTCCAATATATCTTTACTTCTCTTTTGTTTATAAACTGCATAATTAATTCAATTCAGTGTTTATTTCTATAGTGTGTTTACAATGTAATATTGTCACAGAGCAGCTTTACACAAATAATATACAGAATATAATCATGAAGTTCAGGTTTAACTAATGAACCGGAAGGAGACAGTGGCAAGGAAAAACTCCCTGAGATGATAAGAGGAAGAGATTTTGAGAGGGATTAGACTCAGAAGTAAATCCCATCCTCAGTTGGGCTATAAAAAAATCACAGTGTGTGAAGAAGACACACACACACAAAATAGTTATGTGTTAAATATTAATTGTGCTGCATGTGAATGAAAATCACTGTTAATTTCCAATAATATTATTTCTAGATTAGATCAGACATAAATGTGTATATATGTTTAAATCAGATTAAATATGTATATATATATATATATATATATTGTATTATAGATCAGATGCGTGTCTGTTTTGTAGATATTTTTGTTCAGAATATTTGTCCCTGTTTTAACTATGGTCATCCCAATAAAGCTTCTTGAATTGATTTAAATTGAGCATTTGGATTAAAGCATCTTCTAAATGCCATGTATCTTATATGTTGCTTTCTTTACTAATGTGAATTACATTTTACAGAAACTTTCTTGTATTCCATTCATTCACTATTGGTTCCCACCTGGCAACTATAGGCGCAAAGGCATGGAACAACCCTATAAAGGGAATCAATCCATCAAAGGGCACATACACACACACATTCACATACTAAAGGCCAATTTAGATACAGCAATTAACCTAGTATGCATGTTTTTGGGATTTTGGGATGCGAGAGAAAACCGAAGCACCCGGAAAATACATATAAGAACACCGGGAGAAAATGCAACCTCCAAACAGAAATTTTCCAGGTTGGCCCACCTGCAGATCGAACTCGGGTCCTTCTTGCTGTGGGACATCAGCACTTTCTTTTATTCCAGTAAAAATTATATTCCAGACACTTTTCCCAACAAAGCCATAATGAAGGGTACCAAAACTAGTGAGAATATCAAAGTCTTCAGATGAACTGTGGAAGATGCTTTAACATTTAAAAAGTGAGATATCACATAAGGAAAAATGGAAATGAAAATAAGATTGTTTTGTAAAGTGAACATTCTAATAAACATCTTATTAGCGTGTATCTTCTGAATTAACAGAAACATGCTGTAGTTATATAAAAATATTTATTACATTTCTGGTTGTAAATCCCTTTTTAATTGCCAGTGTCAAAGAGGGACCCCTTGTGTGTGTGATTTTAATCAGAGAGTCTGAAAGACATTCCCAGTGTCATACATACTCCAGATGTTGATGGCAGACTGGAAAAGTTTTTGACAGATTCAGCTATGTCTAACAAAAAAAGTCAAGTGGAAGATTATTGGGCCACACTCAGTGGTGCTCCTAAACCCCCAGTGTGTTTAAATATTTTGACAGTCATAAGAGAGGCAAAATGGATGAGTTAGTATGCTTATTTGTGTGTGTGTGTGTGTGTCTATATGCATGTGCTTTTGTAGTACTATCATTCTGAAGACCAGTACTGGTTTGAAACATTCAAAGTTAAGGATATTTTTTAAAAGTGAGGACATTTAAATCAGCCCTCATTTTTATTTAACATTACAATATCATCTCCTGATGCTTACAAACACATGACACTTGTGCAATTAAATACTGTGTAACCATACAAATTACAAGACCCACTGAAGATTTATCAGACAGTTAGTAATATATTTGTGTGTATTTTATTGGAATTTGCTCATGATATGCTCAGCCAATGCTAAACTACTTTTTAGGACATATCCACAATATATACACATAATTACTGTCAGTCATGGCTCATTAACCATTACCATTAAATACTAAATAGTAAAAATGCAACCATTAAATACCAGTCACAATATTTTATCATTTTGTCACATTATCACTACCCCATCACTTCATTATATACTAAATAAAGAATAAGAATGTTGTAGTAGACTGATAGAGTCATTGAATGATTTGTTTACAGGTGTGCCGTAATGTCAGTGACAGTAATAAATGGCACATGTCAAGAGAAAATAATAGACTTGTCTTTTTGTCTGCTGGTGTCATTTATAAAATTAAAATATATCAGAGACTTTAAAGAGACTGAGATTATATTACTAATAAAGCCATTTTATTCCACATACCTTTTTTGTGTGTTTTGCTTCATTATCCCCAATCTGTTGACTATGTAGAAATGAATGTACAGTACAAGTGAACACCAGATTCCAATTCACCAGATGTGGGGCAAAGATTATGTTTGTGTGGGACAGTGTGGGACACAAATGCATCAAGGTAGTCAAAATAGCTACAGTATTGTCTTGTGTTTAAAAATATGGACCATCTAGAAAAGTAATGTTGAGCAATCTGTAAGCATCAGACTATAAGCAATTATTTTAAATTGTATTGAGCCATAAACCATTGGAGAAAGCTGACTTATCCAGGCAGCCAACAATCGTGAAGCAATGATGTGTATGACATGATATTCATTCAATTTTCTTGGCCCACATAGGGTTGTGGGCCAGCTGATACCCTCCTGGAAACTCTGGGCACACCCACACACATTCACACACTTTAGGTCACTACATAGACACCAATTAACCCAACATGCATGTCTTTGTAAGCAACGGGATAAAACCCCATAGAAAGATTTTCCTGACAGCACTGTGCAACTTTGCCACCCCCTGTATGACATGACATTTAAAAATATAGGGAATATTCTGTACTCAGTAATGCAGAGTGCATAAAAATAAATAATCTATAACAACATATTCACTAAAGCTAATAAGGTGTTAAAGATTTTTGCATATTTATTTGAGATAGTGTTTAGTGTTTAGAATGTTGTTCAACCACAGAACTGCACTATAAATGGTTTAGAGTATCTCACAAAAAAGATAACTAACAAAACCTCTGACCACTGGACCACAAGCTAACAAATCTCACATAATCTACAGTGAAGATCAGGAAAATATTTACAGTACTGCACATTTTGTTACTGTAAATGTTTAATCTACAATTGATTAAATTCATTTTCCTTAAAATTCTAAACAAAATACCACATGATGATAAAGTAAAGACAATTGTAAATGTATCAAAAAAGAACACAATGCAATATAACTTGCAGTATTCATAAACTTTGCTCAGTTCTTTTGTTGAAGCAGCTTTTACATCAATTACAGCATCAAATCTACAAGCTGGCCACACCTTCACTTGGGCAGTTTCTCACATTCTTCTTTGCACAGCTGCTAAACTCCATTTAATTTGTCAGTTTCAGATTTAACCAAAGATGACCAGACAGGGTTAAGTCTAATATCTGGCTGGCCTTTCAAGAAAATTCACAGAGTTATGCCAAAGTTACTCTTTGGTTATATTTGATGTGTGCTTAGGGTCGTTGTCCCGATTTTGTCCAGGTTATCATCAAGATATCTCTGTCACAGTAAATTTTACCTCAACTCTGACTAGCCTCCCAGTTCCTGCTGGCAAATGACATCCCCATATCTTGGTGCTTGATCTCCACCATGTTTCAATGTGGTAAAGGTACTGACTAGGTGATTTGCAGTGTCTGGTTTCCTCTAGACATGATGTGTGAGTTCAGTTGTCGTTCTCTCTGGTCTGAAAGCCCTTCAGGCTTCAGGCTTATCATGTGCCATTTACTAAATAGTGCCTTTGGTCTTGCCACTCTACTATACATTGGTGCAGCAAAAATTGTTGTCCTTCTGGAAGGATCTCTTCTCTCTGCAAAACAACACTGGAGCTTTGTCAGAGTGAGCATCAGGTTCTTCCAAGGGGTCTTTCTACCCTGATTATGCAGATTGGTAGGGCGATCAGGTGTTGGAACATTCCTGGTTGTTTTAAACTTCTTTCATTTGCAGATAATATCTGCAAATGATATCTTTGCAAAACATTTTTTTCATTTTGTCATTATGTGGTATTGTGTCTTTATGGGGTATTGTATTAATGAGTATTGTGCCATTGAGGGGATTTTGTTATTATGTGTAGAATGTTGAGGAAAAAAATAATTTCATCCAAAGATCTGTTTTGAAATATGGGTGTAAAATACCAAAAAGTAAAAAAAAGTTAAGCACTGTGAATAACATATATATATTCTATATATATATATAATAACATATATATATATAATATTAGAAACTAAGTTCATGTATAATTATTTTTTTATTAATACATTATGGGCAGCATGGTGGCACAATGGATAGTGCTGTGTCCTCACAGCAAGAAGATCCCTGGTTTGAGCAGCAAATTTCTGTATGGAGTTTGCATGTTCTCACCATGATTGTGCAGGTTTTCTCTGGGTAATACCGTTTCCTCCCGCATTCTAAAGACATGTATGATAGGGTAACTGGTGTATATAAAAGTGTCTGTTAGTGTGTGAATGTTTATATGAATGTTTGTGTGTGTGTGTGGGCCCTATTATGGATTGGTGCCCTGTCGAGGGTTGTTCCAGCTGGCTTTCCCGTGACTAGGATTAAGCGGGTATTGAAAATGAATAAATGAATAATACATTTTGTAAATATACACTTGCCAGCCTTTTCTAGATACACCTGTTCAATTGCTTGTTAACACAAATATCAAACCAATCATCGTAATGGTGAAGAAAGGTGATTTAAGTGACTTTGAACGTGTCATGGTTATTGATACCAGGTGGGCTGTTCACATACATCCAACTCTACATTACAGAGAATATTCAGAAAAAGAGAAAATATCCAGCGAGGGACAGTTGTGTGGATAAAAATGCCTTGTAGAGATGAGAGGTCAGAGGATAATGAACAGACTGGTTTGACATGATAAAAAGGCAACATTAACTCAAATAACCACTCGATACAACCAAGCAATAAAGAATACCATCTCTGTTGAATGTATGATACAAAGCATTAAGGCAGTTTTGAGGGCAAAAGGGTGTCCAACATTTTACTTGGTGGGTGTGCCTAATAAAGTGGCAGTGAGTGTAATTGTAATGTAATGAATTAGATAAGTTTATTAGAGTGTTATAATTGATCATAAGGAAACATATCACTCAAGAGAGAACCACACCCCAGATCTCAGAACTCTACTCTGGTGGTCTGAGCATCACTTAATAAAAGGCAAAGAAGCTGTACCAAGTCAAATAGCGGGTCTTTTAAGTTAAATAACACCGTTTAACTACTATATAAAAACATTTATATATTCATCATCAGTAAGTGCTTTGTCTTGGTCAGGGTTTCAGTGATTTTTGCATATTTTTTCAGTGAACATGTATACTATACATCCTAAAATCTATACCAGGAACCAATGAGCATGTGTCAGGAATACGCTCTGTATGGGTCACAAAAACATCACATTATGTCAATATAACAGTCATTAATAAGGAAATTTAATTTAGTAAATCAGACTACCATTTTTGTTTCAGCAGATAAAAAGAAGAAAACATTAAGGGAGCCTGATGGAAGATTGATAAAAATGGACAGAAAGACTGCACAGACCTGTAACACGCGGTGAGCTTAGTTGGCTGGTGAGACACTGTTTGATTTACAAATATATGAATTTAATAGTGTAACATTCATTCTAAATATTATTCACTGCTTTTCACATTAATAAATTGATATGTTTGTTAACTTATATCAGATTTTTTCTGCACACAAATATGATTTTTTTGTCCATAGATAATAGTTAGTTGTGCTGGTGAGGTCAAGAATGCAAGTGATCTCACAGGGTTGTGGGCCAGCCAGTCCCCGCCTGGCCAATCAGTCACTTTCACACACACATTCACACACTAGAGACACTAATTAAATTATATACACGTCTTTCAAATGCTGGAGGAAACCGGAGCACCCAAACCCGTGCAAATCCTATTCCTTCATGCTGTGAGGCAACACCAACTTCAACTGTATTTTATTTGCATATTATTTTTAATATTTTTAACATTGTTGTTATTCAAGTTCTCTGCTCTTGCTATATTTTGTATATATATGATTGTATATATTTGCCACTTATGTATATAGTGTCTATCAATTTAAGTTCTGATAATGTATACTGCATGTATACTTCTTCTTCTCATTCTTCTTTTCGGCCTCTCCCTTTTATCAGGGGTTGCCACAGCGTGTCAATCTTTTCCACCTCACTCTGTCCCCTGCATCTTCT
>JAOUQV010000023.1:6917333-6942126 GCA_028565295.1 Aspidoras spilotus | reverse complement strand
AATTGACGCTGTATTGGCCGCAAAAGGAGGCCCTACACCATACTAATAAATTATTGTGGTCTAAAAGTTTCATTGTCCAACCCCTGTATATCACAAGTGTATATATATTTTTTTGTTGTATCTTCTATTTTATGATGTAACAAATGTTTTCTCTCTGATCAGTACCCGGACCATTCTTCTATGCAGCCATGATGCTATAATTGATGCAGTATGTTTGGCATTGTCCTGCTAAAAAATGCAAGGTCTTTCTTGAAAGAAACGTCATCTGGCTGGGAGCTTATGTTGGTCTAAAACCTGGATATATCTTTCAGCATTGACTGTCTCCTTTCAGAAGTGTAATCTGCCCATGCCACACGTAGTAATGCAACCCCATACCATTAGAGATGCAGGCTTCTGAAGTGCGCTGATAACAACTGGGGTCGTTCTTCTCCTCTTTAGTCTGAATGGCACGGCGATTGCCAATTGACCTAATGAGTTGCATTTTTTTTTTACCCAACTTTTTTGAGATGTGCTGCTTTCACAATATTTCAAAGGAGCCAATATTTGTCATGTAATTTCAAAATGTCTCACTTTCAACATCTGATATGATGTCTATATTCTACTGTAAATACAATATCAGTTTTTACCATTTGTAAATTATGGCATTCCTTTTTTTTTACACAGTTTGTATTTTGTCCCAAGATTTTGGAATCGGGTTTGTAAATATATATTTATAAGAGTTTGTGTATTGATATATGGTCCTTGTGTATAGATATATGGTGGCAGAGTGGATAGTGCTGTGGCCTCACAGCAAGAAGATCTTGGGTTCAAGCCCCAGGTGGGGTGACTTTGGAAATTTCTGTGTGGAGTTTGCATGTTCTCCCCATGTTTGCACAGGTTTTCTCCGGGTAATATGGTTTCCTGCCGCATTTTAAAGACCTGCATGATTCATTAATTGATGTCTCTAATTTGCTAGTTAGTGTGTGAATGTGTATGTAATTGTGTGTGAGGATGGAGGTCTTATTTGACCATGGTTCCTTTAAAGGTTTCTTCTGTTAGCTCTGCAAGAGATAAATATATATTGCTCAGAGTTTTTTGTATTCATAGCTATAGGTCTTCAGAATTTCACTACTATAAAGTGTACATAATAGTTTAATTAAGTGCAGTTTAATATGTAACGTGTTCTGAAATGTATTGTACTTTACCCTTTTATATTGTTGATCATCTGTGTGTATTTATGTTATATTGAATCTAATTAGTCTTTACACAATTAGTGTATTTTAAAACCTACCAGCATGAAGATATCCAACATAGCATACCACTGAAACAATTTATTTTCTATTACATTTCTCAGTCATTAACCAGTCGGCTAGTTAGCATCTGATGATCACTACAATGCTGACCTATCAGTAACAAGCAATCTAGCTACAAATAATTAAAATATTTTGTAAAATAAATATAGTAAAATATTTCACTTACAAATATCTCTTAAACTTAAGAAAATATCATACCCGGCATCCCTACCAAATTTTGTAGAAAATAATGTCCTTATGGCTCATCCTGGGTAATGGCCAGGGACAGAGACTCATTTGTCTAAATGACTGATTTTGCACAAGGTTTATGCCCTTCCTGACACAACCCTCCTATATAGAGGGGGTTTAGTTACACACAAACCTTCATGTTAAAAATACACATTGGGATTTAATTCCAGGTAGTAATACTCTTTACTTTTTCCAGCAGCTTGCTAGAACCCACTGAGATACATTATGTACACCAAATATGACATTTCATCCATAGTAGGTATTGCAACAGACACCAACATCTTAAGAGATGCTAAATAAAGACATTTGCAATATAGGATTTTATTTCAAATATAAATTATTTGAAAGTATTTTAATTTTTTATTTATATATTTAGTCACACATATTCACACATTAACAGGCTATTTAGAGACACCAATTAACCTGTCATGCATGTATTTGGAAAGAGAGGAAACCGGAGTAACCGGAAAAAAACAAGGAGAAAACATGCAAACTCCACATAGAAATTACCAGGATCTTTGTGTTATTAGGCCACAGCACTATACACTGTGCCACACATTACTTTTATTTTTTTCTCTTTCATTTACATTGAACTAGTTACGTATTACATATGTGAATTTTATATAACCTCCTCACTAACTTCACTCTGAATATGTTCCTAATTCCATAATTACATACTGCATCCATAACAGTACTGAGTTGCATAAGAAAACTTCAGGGGCTGAACTGGCCTGCTTGTAGTTCAGATCTTTAACCAATAGAAAATGAGCAGTAGAATTCTTAGTTATGAGCAGTAGAATCCTTAATCATACAAGAATCTTCCAAAGCTCCAGAATATGGTCTTCTCCCTTTACAGATGTTTACAGGTGGTTTCTAAAATAAAAAAGGAGGTTTATGAGATGAGTTGCTACCATCAAGTTAAAAATGAGCTATTTTTACAATCTGAATAAATGTATTGTAATGTGAATAAAATATATGTCCTTGAGATTTTAAATTTTGTTTTAATTTAACTTTAGTGGAATTGATCTACTTGACATTATTTTTGCACACAGCAGATTTGGTTCTCCTCATTTAACCCATCTGTGCAATGAAACACACACACATATATACACACATCAAATAGGAAGACGTGCCCTGTGCGGTGAAGAGCCGCCACAGCAACCGGGGAGCAATCGGGGTTTAGGGAACTTCAGCTGTATCTCGACACTGGGAATGGAATCAGGGACTCAAGCCTATGACTGCCCCACATTTAGACCAGATTACACATTTTTTTGTCACTGGAATTTGTAAATAAATAAATAACATTTTTCTATTAACCGCCAAATTATACGATAATTTACACTATAAAAATATCTATATCTGTAGCTCCAGGACCCTATTGCTTTAGTCAGACTGAAGGTAGAGTTGCTTTAAGACATTTTATGATGCTTCCCTCATACCTTATGGAGTGTAAAGTAGGGCACACAAATCACCATTGTCTCACTGTTATTTTGCAAGGATAGCCAAAGAGGGACAGAGAGGGTCACTTTATATTCAGAGTAATAAAGATTTATTCTCTGGCCTTCATAGTTACGGGCCTGTTTGAAAGTTCCTACATGGCACGCTGACAAATGACACATATGTCTGCCTGATGAGAACACTGTAGCCAAAATGACCTTCTCAGTGAGGACAAGCAACCTGCTCATTCACGAGTCTTTCAGTGGGTACAGAGATGCCACAAGGTGGAAGCTTAATAATGAAGAAAACAAATAACCTTCAGTGACCTTGTTATTGTTTTAACACATTATAAATTACAGCAGATCCTACAACATGCATTACATATCACACATGCACATGGCCAGTACATTGCTGTTATTTTTATACTAGTGCATATATCCATGTCCGATCTACCTACAAACCCCATTTTCAGAAATGTTAGTACATGTACTAAACAATAATAAAAACACAATTATATAATTAGACAATTCACTTTAACTTTGAAAATCAGCCATTAGAAAGCACAAGCCAATGTATTTCTAGTGCTCTTTCCAATCTCGGGTAAACAGTGAGGTTTTCGTCAGGGATGGCATCTGGCATAAAACAATTGCCAATTCAATGGTGTGAGTTCTTCAATAAAGACTGACTCGCAATGGCAACCCCTAATAAAAGGAGAGGCCGAAAGAAGAAGAAGAAGAATCCACTTAGGACAAAAAAAACATTTTCTTTTCCATGACAAATTGATTTTTTTTACATATTAGCACATTTAGAAATACACATACACACACACACTCATCATGGCATGAACAAAGATTTCTGAGGACCTCAAAAAGAGATGGCAAAGCTCATCAGGCTGGAAAGGATTACAATACCATCTCTGAGGTGTTTGTACTCAACAATCCACAGTCAGCCAGATTTAGTACAAATGGAGGAAATTAAAGACCACTGCTACCCTAGGACCCCAGGGTAACTTCTGAGCAACTAAAGGTCTCTTTCAGATTAGCTATTGTTAATGTTCATTAGTCCACCATCAGAAGAACCATCAAGACAACAATGGTGTGCATGACAGTGTTGAAAAGAGAAAGCCACTGCTCTCCAAAAAGTACATTGCTGCAGGTCAGGAATTATTGGAAGAATGTTTCCTGGGTGGATGAGACCAAAATCTAACTTTATGGTTTGAATTAAAAGCTTTATACTGCATTCCAATATAAGAACCTTATCCATTCTGTGAAACATAGTGGTGGTGGTAGTATACTGGTTTGGGCCATCCGGGCAAGGATGTCTTGCTATCATTTATGAAACAATTACTTCTGGATTATATCAGAAAATTCTAAAGGACAATGTCAGGACATGTGTCCATGAACTGAATCTCAAGAGAATGTGGGTCATGCAGCAAGATGATGAATATTCCTCCAAGCCAGTGTTAAAATTCCTCCAAGCCAGTGTTCAGTACCGGAAATATTAAGTTACACCTCTTATGCACCAATGTAGGTGATATAAGTTTAAACATAGTCTATAGAAAGAGTCTATAAATGTATGTAATAGTGAGTGGATGTAAACAGAACACAGTCCATTTGTCCTTTCTCTGGTTGAATCTGAGTTCCCACAGAAAGCTGACCATCAGGGTGTATCAGGCAGATATAGGAGACCAGGTCAGTATTCACTTAACAGTATGTGAGATGTGTGTAGCACAACTTCTTTAACAGAAACAAAACTGTTCCCTCTGTTAGTGCCTGGAAGTCCATGGAATGATGTGGGGCCAAGGCTGTGATGAAATCAGCTCTGTTCATGTTGATTGGCAGTTCCAAACCTACCCTACAATGCTAATTAAGGCTGAGACAGCAGAAATGGGTAGATGAGGTTACTAGCTGTATGGTATCTGAAAGGAAAGAAGTTGGTCCATGGTCTTTGAGAGATAATAACAGAGATGCGTTGTAGACATATGGTTGCAGGATAGACTACATTTAATGACTGGAAAATTGGCAGTGGATTTACAGAATGGATTTACACAATGGATACAGTGGATTTAGCATTAAATTAATATGCTAAGCCCTGCCCACAATTCACACCTTAAGGTAGACTGACACTAACCTATATTTTGGTCCATCTCAGAAATAATTAATTCCAGAGCAGCTAATGGGCTAAAGGGTGCAAATTAGTATATGGCTTCCTCTATACTTAAATGAATTTCAGGTTGCATCTCTTTATGAAGCAGCAGAACTCTTGATGAAGAAATGTATGTATCATTGTAAATGGCTCACCCTATAGATGTGGCCAATATACACTATACTGCCTTGATTCACATATGAGCTAATCCATAGAGTTCAATAGGATGTCGGTCCACCATTTCCAGCTAGAAAAGCCTTAATTTATCTGGGAACGCTGTCCACAAGATTTAGGAGTGTGTTTATGGGAATTTTTGACCATTAATTTGGAAGCGAATTTGTGAGGTCACACACAGATGTTGGACGAGAAGGCCTGGCTCTCAGTCTCCGCTCTAATTCATCCCAAAGATTTTCTTTCAGGTTAAGATCTGGATTGTGCTGGCCAGTCAAGTTCATCCACACCAGACTCTCGTCATCCATGTCTTTATGTACCTTGATTTGTGCACCTGATTGCGATAGTTTGGATGAGTGAGTTAAATGTTTTGGAAATATAATGTAGATATAAAGGTAGCTGGTGTGAGAGCACAATATGCAGAAGACAGGGTGAGGTAGAAAAGACTGACTTGCTTGGTGACCCCAATGAAGAAAGGAGGCAGAAATGTTTAATAGATAAATGAATGTTTAATTTGATAATGTTTAGTTTGTATTCCATATAAATTTTCGAAAGGTTTTGGAAATTATTTTTGTATTTGTATTGTTATGCTTTTTTTACACTAAAGATCAGCTAAAGTATTTGTTTTGTCTTTTTTTGAAAAGATAACACTGTTACTCACTTCTTGTGCTGCTTTTCTTGAGCCTGTCTTATTATGCTTGAGCCTAGTCATTGTGAAAAGTTAAGGATACACTCTAGACAGGTCACTAGTCCATCACATGCAGACACATGCATACACTGAGGGGTAATTTAGTATCTCCAATTCACTTAACAAAATTCTTTATGGGGCGAAACCCACAAAGATAGAAGAAGAATAGTAAAATTCAAAAACTAAAACTAACCCAAGCCTTTCATCGCAATGATTGTAGTTCATTTCATTGTTAATTTTTTTGTGTATAACTGCTGAATCATCAGTCTTCAGGTGAGTTTTTTAAGCCTTTTATATAACTAAAAGTAATATTAGTCTGACGGAATTTTAGGAAATCAATTGTGAATCAATTGTGGTGCCAGGAGCCGTCCTCCTATATATTACTAAATCACTTGTTCTAACTGTGATAGGTCAGAGTGTTGTTTAATTGTTCAGGAAACTTCTTACTTAAAGCATGACTACACAGAATTTTGCTATTTTTTTTTTATGACACCATGTTCAATTTCGATATTTAAACTTATAAATTATGGGTTGGCCATGGCTTAATAGATAATGTAGAGCGCTAGGGACCAAAAGATCGCTGGTTCTGTTGAACAAGGCACCCTACTGTAAGCCTCAGTAGGTGTACAGAAGACTGCTATAGGTGTTAAATGCAGAAAAAGAATTTCCCAATGAGGACCAGGTGCCATTTATAATTATTATTAATAAAACTACAACTTTGACAAAGTAACTGGGTTTTTGCAACAGAAACGCATCCCCTGTGGGTTTACAATCATTCTCCTCCTGGTGCGTAAAAAATCATACATACATACAGTTTATCTGGACTTTTATCTGGGCACCAGGATAAAACAGAACGCTAACTGATTTAAAGCATTCCCACATCTCGACCAGTCTGCAGCAACAAAAATCGCTCATCTTCAAAGCTCTCAGACCGGTGCCAAAAACCAGACAAGCTGCACTACAGAACTGTTGTAAGCTGACAGAGATCAGCCCCACTCTTTTTTTAATGCTGAATCATAACATGGTTCTGCCAACATGGCTTCTCCCTGTGACAATTAAACAACTTCACTGATAATTCAGAATTAAAATAAGGAGAAAAAAGGAGTGTAAATGAGTTAAGCGATTCTGAGGTCAGTTTTCACTAATCTATCTGTGTAAAATTATAAATCAACTGCAAAAGGACGTGACCTTACATTGACCCCAAAAAGTCTGCAGAGAAATGGTTTCCTGTAAAGAAGTTTATCCAAGGGTATGCAAGATTAATGGGAATATTTTCATTGGACGTCTTCATTCCCGGCCCACATATTTGTAGGAGATAAGATCGGATTATTTATTGGGCCCTCTTCTCCAGGTCATTTACTGCGTTAATTTTTATGAACTTCACGTTGGCTTTGTCTCTGTGTTAGCGCTATGCTCTGTGCACACCTCAGGCAAAGTCGGGGGAAAAAAGGATTTGTGTACTTAGCTAACACTCTGCAAAATGATTCACCCATGCTGATTATTTCTGCCATTCATGGCTGCTGTGCAATGCCTAATTTAAGTTGCTCGGTGTGAAATTCAGTTCTATTATCTGAGCCAGAGAAAAAAGCAGTGTGTTTTGCAGCACGTTGTGGTTGTTTGCAAGGTGATAATGAATTGGTAATTGTTAATGAATTGTTAGTAACAGATCTGTTTGGTCCTAAAGGCATTAGATACGAGGTTTTCTCAGTCTTAAATGCTTGAAACCGATAAACAGTCTGGTTTAAAAGCAATCATTTCTAGTTACATGATGTATTACAATTCAAAGCAAAATAAATAAAATCTGAGGATGAAAAAGAGGTGAAGTCGGCACCTACTAAAGCTTACTAAAGGAAAAAAACAGCAATGGTGAAAGAAAGCAGAATGTCAGTCATCTGGCACAGAACAACCTCTTTAAGATGATAACTTTAGTATGCAAGCCTTAATGGATAATTCATGTATAATTACAAAACGCTTTAAAACATAAATTTTAAACCTTACTTTCTCACACTGTTCCTTCACACACAAACACACACACAACAATGGTGATAATGCTAACCCTAAAATTACAGTAACATGGGACCCATGATGAGAGATTATAGAATGGTCAGAAAGAAAGAAAATATCCAGTGAAGGGCAGATGTGTGCCTTGTTGATGTGAGAGGTCCGAGGCCAATGGAAAGACTGGTTCGAGATGATAGAAAGATAACAATAACTTAAATAACCACTTTTTTCTTGTTATAGCTTTGTATTTTGTATACTTTTTATTTTTTATTTCTCACATTCTCCCTCTTTTCTATTTCTTTCTGTCTTTTTCTCTCACTTTTTTCTATTTTTCTCTCTCTTTGTCTATTGCTTTCACTCTCTTGATTTTCCATTCTCTCTTTCTCTGTTGTTTTTCTATTTTCCTATTTTCTTTTTTTATATTAGTTATTTGCCCATCAGTTATTGATGTATTTTGTTTTTCCTGCACTCTCTTTTCAACTCTATGGACACACATACACACACCATTTCACAAATTTCATTAATATCAAGAATAATAATTAAGACCACACAGAGATTGTGGGTGAAGGGTGTGATTATGTGTTTTTGTGTGTGTTTGTCTGTGTGCTAGACAAACGAGCCTCTCCTCAAGGTCAACTGCAGGTGAATGTAGGGTCACATGGAGGTCAGTCAAGACTCTAGACAGGTCAATAATACCTCTGTTCTCATTTGGGGGTTGCCCTGGCCTCTCATCAATTGACCAGCCAGCAAAAATGGCAATAAAACAAAAACAGATACAAAAGAGACAGTGTGAGAGAGGGAGTAGGGGGACAGGTGACAGATAAAAGAAATAATAAAAAAAATAAAAAACAAAAGAAAGAAATCTATGAGATGATTGCACAAAAGTGCTGGCTTTTAACTGCTGACATGTTTTCATGTACATGTCTCTGTCTGACACCTCTATACTATTCCATCCCCTCCTCTGTCTGAGAGAGAGAGATAGAGAAATTGAGAAAGAAGCTATGAGCCACTCCTCGGGGTTGGTGAAAGGTCAGAACTGACAGACTGCAGGGTTAAACTGCAGACTTAAAATACTGTTCATGACCCATTGCAGCCTCCAACCACATTCCCCCCTTTTGTGTCATCGTCAGCACCCAGCATCAATATTCCCCCCATGCAGATTTATTAGACATTGTTGGGTAAGGCAAAAGAGCTCTTTATGTACAAAAGTCACATTGATGTAATGGCTAATTCGGCTCGGCTGCCAGAATAATCACCAGGCACTACTGAGCTGATTTAAATCAGGCTAAATGTGTGATAATGTCCATACACTTCAGTTCATAGGGTGTTTATGAAAATATTATAAATGATGCAGTGGATATTGTCACAATAAACCCACAATACATGCAAATTACACTAGCATAACATGAACACATGTGCCTCCTACATCTGCAAACTACAGTGTTATTGATGCAAAACTCCATGAGAAACTCTGTGACAAATTCCAGGAGCAATTCTGTGAAAAATAATTATTGAATGAAATAACAACTGCACAAAAGCATTTAAGTGTTTAGAGTAAAACCAAAAATGAACTTTGCTTTATGGCAGCATCATGGCACAGTGGGTAGCGATGTCATCCAGGTTCCAGCCCCGGATGGGATGATCAGTTTCTTTCTATGCTATGATATAGGTGAATTGGTGTCTCTAAAGTGGCCCGTAGTGTGTGAATGTGTGTGTGAGTGGGGCCCTGTTTAGGCTTGTTCCTGCATTTGTGGAGTATTCTCATTAATTTTTATGAAAAAATTTCCCTAACACATGTGGATTAAATAATGACATGAGAAATGCTTCTTTTATATAGACATTATAATGTGTCCATTTTGAATGTGTGAATAACTGAGCATGAGTGTTTTGTCATAAGAAAAAAACAGGATTTTCGGTGCAAAAAAGATTAATTTTACAGTATATCTTAAATTAAGTGTGACGTGCCCTAAGTGGTGGTTATGTAAAATGAGGTGCCAATCTGTCCACTGCACAGTAAAAAGCAACAATTAGCAACTAAGGGTAAATAATAAATCTTCAGTATATTTGAGTTGCCAGTGTCAAAATAAAAGCATCTTGTGGGCACTTTACGCACAACTGTCAACAGTTTGCCAGATGTGGCTGATCCAATAGATGAGCGACGAAAATTGGCGAAGAAAATTAGCGGAGATGCTGCAGTAGGCAAAAGTCGACTTGCATAGGTAAGATGTTTGCCACCTTTTGGATTTTCTTTCCCAATGTCGGCTTACTGTAATTAATCACATAATTTGTAAAACCAGTTATTTTCCAGGTAATTACCTGTAGTGTGGCCATTGAATGATCAAATACAGCTGAATTATTATGTGTTACATTTACACACTTATCTATACGTTACATTTATTCATGTTTGTATATGTTTTATGTCCACACATATCCATACATTACATTTACACATGTCTGTATACGTTAGATTTACACACATCTGTATATGTTTCATTTACACCCATATCTATACGTTATATTTGCACACATCTGTATAAGTTTAATTCATGCGCTTATTTATATGTTACATTTACACATGTCTGTATACGTTACATTTGTACACATCTGTATATGTTACATTTGTACACATTTGTATACATTACATTTACACGTCTTTATATGTTGCATTTGCACACATATGTATATGTAACATTTACACATGTCTGCATATGTTACATATACACATGTCTTTATATGTTGCATTTGCACACATATGTATATGTTGCATTTACACACATCTGTATATGTTTCATGTACACTTGTATCTACAGGGGTTGGACAATGAAACTGAAACACCTGGTTTTAGACCGCAATAATTTATTAGTATTGGTGTAGGGCCTTCTTTTGCGGCCAATACAGCATCAATTCGTCTTGGGAATAACACATACAAGTTTTGCACAGTGGTGAGAGGGATTTTAAGCCATTCTTCTTGCAGAATAGTGGCCTGGTCACTATGTGATGCTGGTGGAGGAAAACGTTTCCTCACTTGCTCCTCCAAAACACCCCAAAGTGGCTCGTGATACATCACAAAGATTTGCTGTCTTGGTCACAGATGCGCGTGCACCAACAATTTGTCCTCTTTTAAACTCTGGTATGTCACCCATAATGTTGTGTGCAATATTTTGAGCAAAACTGTGCTTTTACCCTGCTAATTGAACCTTCACACTCTGCTCTTACTGGTGCAATGTGCAATTAATGCATATGTTACATTTACACACATATGTTTATGTTATATTTACACACGTCTGTATACGTTAATTTACACACATCTCTATATGTTACATTAACACACGTGCATTCACGTTGCATTTACATATTGTCAGCTACCTGCATGTCTACATTGACCACACATATATTGTATCTCCATATGGGCTTCGTCTCTGCCTCCTGCCTGTCAGCTCCTTCTCTAAAATCCTCCTACCAATATATCCACGGTCCCTCCTCTGAACATGTCCAAAATCCTCCTACCAATATATCCACGGTCCCTCCTCTGAAGATTGTCCAAACAATCTCAGTCTGTCCTCTCTAACTGAAAAGAAACCATAAACATACAAAATTAAATTAAATTACCAGAACACTAGTGAAAACCGGTTCCAGAAATTAAGAAAGAATTAAGTTAATGATAATATAAAAAAAATATAATAATACATGTATAAAAATAAGGATAATTCTTACAAATATAGAATGTCAACAATTTTTTAATAATTGCATTTGTTAAATTATTTTTTCCACCACATTCTGATTATAATTTTAATCTGTACACTTATAGCCCTGTAAGTGCTCCTTGCACCATTGAAATTGAAGCACACATTAATAGGCTGATGTGGCCATTGAGTGTGTCTCATCACACTGAGAGCATCAGAGACTCGTGAATAACATCCAAACACGGTCTGAATGAAATTAAAACACTTCTAATTAATGCTATGCAAAACACAGCCCTAAGTAGATTACCTGATTTATATTTGTTGTACTTTCAAAGGACATTGTCTTGCCTGTAATTCATCTTCCACTAACATACTTAAGATTTAGGGTGTTTTTAAATGATTTATTAAAAAGCGAGTGAATACATCACCTCACAGCTAATTTCCCTAATGATATTAGAAATGAGTAACTGTACAAATTGCACAAAATATGAGCCTCTATTAACCTGTAGCACCTTTCATTTAGCGAGGTCAAGATTTCCATCCGCTTGTTTTTATGCAAAAACAAAAACTTGATCAAAATATTTGATATTTTATATGATTTTCATAAATATATTATTTGGTCTACCATAGCTTAATGAACAGGGTGAGGGTTTGTTAATCTCAGTATTAAATCAAACAGATGTGTCAGCTGTCCAAGTAAAAATTAGTTTCAACTAATTATTTAAACAAGCAAAGAGTTTAGAATTTTTAAAATATTTTTTACATTTTTTAAATAGATGAAATTAATATACATTTTGGGAAAATCCTTAATATTAGGATATAAACATAATTTCAACAGCAAGGTCTAACATTGTGTGAGCAGCCGACATGCACTAAAATGTTTCGCATCTGCGTGTGTATAGGGAGCATAAATAATTTAAAATTAATCCCTGCAGAGGGAAGGATGATGGGAATCGTAAATTATCCATGCACAATGCCTTAACGTGGGCACTCTGTGAACCCATGCTAACTAGTCTGCTTCCTTATTACACGTTAGACACTTAACCTCTAAATATTAATTTGGCGGCAACCGAACAAAATGATAGTGAAAATATTGTGCGGAATCGAGGATGTGTAAGTGTGTTACCTGTTTTTTTATGTCTAGATCTGTAAATGGCATATTTGACATAAAATGTTCAACAATAACTGAGAACTGAGATTGGAAATGCAATTTTGTTCAATATGTAGTAAAAAATACTATAGTTTTCATAGATACAGTATAGTGGTACAGTATGCGTTGTATGGAGGATGAAAACTGGTTGTCGATATAAAGATCAGTAGTACACATCTGATCTGATAAGATCTGTGTAAACTGAAGGTCAATACAATGCCATGCATCATTTGTCATGTTTCTCAAATCATTTGTTAACAATATTGCAGTGTTATTCAGAATTGTAGTTCAATTTAGGAACATTATCTTGCCAAACCATTTTCAGCTTTTTTTAGAATATAATTGCTGTTATATTATTAATTTATAAGTGGCTTAGCCTACTTCAAATTATAACCAAACAATTGACCCGAATATAAAATAATACATGCAATGCATATTGAAAGGGTAAACACCAGCTACAAGTAAAAATTCCATATAGCAATTTAATAACTAGCCTGATGATAAAGTATTTGTGTTTTGTTGAGGTAGGTGAAACTTGTGCAAGAAAACCACATTCCTTAGGTCAGCTGTTGATTGAGCTGTCACCCATTCTGATGGGATGATATGTGTATAAAAAGGTTCTCAAATAATCCACCAATTTAGTTATAATCATCTTACTGAAATGTAAGCATCATTTTTCCAGAACATTTTTGATTTTGATTAAGGAGTTGTTTTTGTCAAGTCTGTCATGGATTATTGTCTAGACGCAGTCATAATACATATTAATACATATAATGTGTGGACTCAAATGTATGAAATAGCAATACTCCATCTACGTAAAAATCATAGTAAAAATGGCAGCCAATATCAAAGCTCTTTAGATGAGACCTGCACAAGCAATCCTGCTAGAAAGAGACGCGAACAGATTGGCGATAAGAAGCCTCCTGCAGCATGCGCTGAGTGGTATTCGGTATGAAAAAATAATCCGATATAGACCCCAGTTTGTTATATAAACATCAAAGTCAGTCACAGGCTCTGAGATTCGTCTCTTATGTACAGCACATCTCCATATTTGATTTTAATGACAGGCTTTAACAGTTCATTCCCTCAAAGACATTGCTTATAGCAGACTGGGGGCTAAATATGAACAATCTGCTTAATATACACTCTTCTTTTATAATGCAGACATTCAATGAGGAGATTCGTAATAGGGAAAATGGAAGGTAAGACAGAAAGAAGGCTGCGTGCGCCAGATGGGACAAGGCTGTCTTCAGTCAATGCCACGTTCGTGTAAGGAGAGAGTACATGAAAGTGCTGCAGCACAGCTGGCCATAAGATAAAAATGTAATACTCATTCTGTGGTTTCTGTGAGTGGCTTAGTTTACAACTAATATTGTCAAACACATGGATTGACAGCTGAAGTGTAAAATACATATCAATATTGTATGCAGTTACACTTTTTTACTCTTCGGGGACATTGCACCAAATAGGTTCTTTGTGTAATTATTTGCCCATGCTTACTTTCCTATTTACTTTATGTTTTACTGGTTTATATTTTACCAGTTTAACACCTTATTCTTCTCTCAAACCGACAGTACCCTATCTGAATTTTCTAACAGCTTGTGACTAGATATGGAGATAGATATTACCCCCCCACACACACATATTTGCCAATTAGAGATGTAATGGCAATGCTTCACATTCTGATTTTCTGCAGAAGCAAAAGGATTTCTCAAGGGAGTAGAAAAGAGGCTTTATTGCTTTAAATTTCATCACAATAAAAGCTTATTGGAGAGGTGGAATAATCATCCCACCATACAAACACTTGCATAGATTACTTGCTTCCTGTATAGCTAATCCAAATAAGTGATGAACTTCTATGGATTCAAGGATTTCCTTCATTTTATTTGTAATTTATTTATTAATTATTTTTTTTGGGAGGAAATGAACTGAGAAAACTTCATTTTGCACTTGGTAGATTGAGATAAAAGCAAGCTTCCCTTACTGCTCCTACTGTCTTACTATTCTACTGTGTATACAGTTTTAAAATTGCATTTGAATGTACTGTACTCGATTGTCATGTCATGTCCTGAGCACTTGGTGGTCATGCACATTCAAAGCAGCAATATCAGCTTAACACTTCTCTGAGATCATTTAACACTTCTTAGAGATCATAGTAAACAACACTTCATGTTGTTTACTAACCTAGTTTATTGTCCTTGTGCAGTGCTAATGTTTTGACTGTATAAATATAAAATATATAATATACAGGTGCTGGTCATAAAATTTTAATATCATAAAAAAGTTAATGTATTTGAGCAATTCTATTCAAAAAGTGAAACTTATATACTGTCGGGGAGATTCACAAAGACTAGACTGCCGCTGAACGAATAAGAGAATAATACAATATATTACCAACAGTATTTGCTCACCTATCCAAATTAGCAGAATCAGTTGTTTCAATCACTTCTATTGCCACAGGTTTATGAATGCTTAAGCATACCAAGTCATTTTGGACAATTTTATGCTCCCAACTTTGTGGGAACAGTTTGGATCTGGCCCCTTCCTCTTCCAACATGACTGTGCACTAGTGCACAAAGCAAGGACCATAAAGACATGGATGACAAAGTGTAGTGTGGATGACCAGAGTCCTGACTTAACCCGATAAAACATCTTTGGGCTCAATTATATCAGAGACTGAGAGCCAGGCCTTCTCATACAACATCAGTGTGTTGTCTTACAAACGTTCTTCTGGAAAAATTATTCAAAAAATCCCATAAACACACTAAACTTCGTGGACCTTTCCAGAAGAGTTGAAGCTGTTCTAGCTGCAAAGAGTGGGCCAACGTCATACTGAACCCTATGGATTAGCTCATATGTGAGTCACGGCAGGGGAGCAAATACTTTTTGAAATATAATGCACATTTTAATTTGTAAACAACCCAACTGCATCTAACAATAATTTTCCAGGAGTGCTCAATAGCTTTAAAAAGCATAATTACGGTGCCTGGGTAAAAATCTAGAGGTTGCTGAAACTCATGTGACCCACTTTGTGGTCACCATGATCAAAGACTCTGGTGCAGCAATTGGCAATTTAAAACACAGTAATTCAACAAATAGGGTAAGGTTTATGTCTGTGTGTAAATGAAAGTGCAGACAAACCAAGAATAACCTATCATACTAATATGTTAGGAAGACATAGTAGTGCAGTAGAAAGTGCTTTTGTCTGGGTGGCAACGGTGGGATTGATTTGCCTTTCTATTCTCCAGTGTTCTGTTTAAGCAATGGTTGAATATTTAGTGGCAGCTAAATGCAAAGCGGAAGACTTTATGTTTTGGCTCCAACCTAAATATTTGTATACAAAGAAACGAATTTCTTTGACCTACCTTGGTGGAACCGGGGTTAAGTGTAAATGAAGATTAACTCTATATCTTTACTTGGTCAAGGTACAAGAGGCGTGTAGAGAAATGGTCAGTGGAAACACTTGATATGGATTCACTGAGTTCAGAGAGGGAAATCAGTGCAGAAAATAATTTTATCCCCCTCTATCATTTCCTCTGCATTGCATTGTTGTCGGAACCCATATTGAAACAAGAGTGTTTTTTGGCCTAAAGTCATACTTTTAAACTAGTAAGAAGCTGTTAAATGCTAAGGTGGGCTTGCTTAAGTTTGAAATATAGACTCTACCCTGCCTATTTGCTATTATGTCTTTTTGTTCTTCACAGAACCAGTGAAATGCAAAAGGTCTTGGTCGCATATAAACTAATTTCAAATGTCATGTCTTGTATGCTGTAAATGAAAGGAAACCTTGTGCTCATTTGCCAGGCCCCAACTCAATGAATTTCTCAAGAATTTTATGATAATTCATTCAATTATTCCTCAGACATTTAAATGATGGCAAAGGTACTTAGGTTAGACAAGAAGCAGAGGTAAGCAGACGGCTCTTCTAATAATCCTGTTTCTGATATAAGAGTGTCTCCAGAGGGCTTTTAAATGCCCTATATCTTAGTGAAGACTGCTAAAAGCTCACTCCCTCACATATAATGTGCCCACATGCTCCTCCCTTTAACCAGGGATATATTTACACACTCAGCTTGCATAGACAGTACACTCACATATGGGGCGCATTGTGTAAGCACTGTACAGTTAAAACCATGGCCATATAATACATATAATATAAATACATGTATAACACTGAGTTAAATATATGTGTATAATTAATTAATAACTAATTACATTGCAGTAATTACACAACATATTATTTATAAATGTTCATAAAAACACTATATACAATGTTGTAATATAATACATACTTGTATAAGAGAGAGAGTCAAAAATGATCCCCACAACAATTATTATAAACATCTGTTTAAACATTAAACATGTATAAACATTTTTTAAATAATAAATGTCTTTATTATTAGAGATTATGTCTTTATTCTTTACTTAATAAATATAAAAATGACATTTTAAAAGACATTTTTGTCTCACACATATATAACATATATCTAAAATGTAATTCTCATTGTAAACAATGCTGTGGGACCAGAGCACTATCCGCTGCACCATCATGCAGCCAATTATTAATTATTATTATATTGGTTTTATTATTCATTATTATTATTATTATTATGTAATTATTAGATTTATTATTGTATTTATTAGGTAAATTGAAAATGCTAAATTGTCATTCTAGGTGAATTGGAGAACTTAAATTGTTCGGTCCTAAGCCCGAAAGGGTGAGGGTTGCTTCAGGAAGGGCATCCGGCATAAAACATGTGCCAGGTCCTAATGCGATTAACTCGCTGTGGCGACCCCTGGTGACGGGGAAAAGACAAAAGATGAAAAAAAATTTATTTTATTTATTATTCATTATTTATTTTACTATTGAATTATATTTACATTAAATACTGTCATAATAAATTATTATTTTTAGTCCCATATCATTATAACATTTTTAAATTAAAATTCTTTAATTATTTATTCAGATATTGAAAAACCTTGGCTATTAGAGAATATAAGTAGCCAATAGAATGACAATAAATATTATCTCTCTCTTCTACTCAGCCCTCTGACCTTTGCCTTTTAACCAGTCTGGTGCTTATAGTTGCTGAAGGTCCAGGGTGCCAAGCTTCATTTAGATTCCGTACAAAAGCTTCTGTGCAACGGCTAAGCTCCCCCTCTAGTGTTCAGATGTTTACATTCCTTAAAGTAACACACATATGCAGCTCAGATTTGAGGGCTGAGTTCACCTCAACCCTGAGCTACAGATTTCCAGCTCTGCCCGCATTTACGTTGAACACGTTTCCAGGCCCCGGTGCCTGTTCAGCTCAATGCTCAGACATTTTTTTTTACTTGAAAAATAGCAGATGCTGCCGTTGCCGTTCTTTCTATCCCATTTTACTATATGACGTATTATGCTTTCTAAAGGTCTCTCGCTATGCTGTTTATTTTAGATTATAAAAAAAACTCAGGAAAGATGAAGAAAAGTGTGTTTGTAGATGTGTCAACATTCACTGCATGTCAGATCACTGCAATAAAAATAAACTGAAAGACTAAAGAAAAGAAATGATCTCCTAGCAGGCATTGCTAAACCAGATGGGGTGTCAGCTTCCTTCCCCTGTCCATTCTCACTGGCTGCTGTTGTGAGGAGCTTTACACTGACATACACAAGCTAGCCTGCGGGGTTGCTAATTACGCTTTCACTCTCCAAATGAACCAACTTTCACTGGGACATGAGGAGGGGGGTTCCAGGATGGGGTGACAGAAAGAGTTTGAGTGAGAGTGATAGGGTAGAAAATAGTAACAAACCAATAATCATGTACTTTGCCCCTTTGAAGGCAAGAGCGCCTTTAATGTAGACAAGTCATTTTCTACAAACCACAAGCGCCCACGGGGGACAGGGGAGCACATTGCAGGCCGCCTCATTTCAAAGATCTTTTGCATTTGGTAACATAATGGAGGCCCTCATTTTATGCTGCTACATCATAAAAGTGGTGCTTTTGTTACATTTCCATCCCTAAAAGGGCCTTAATCCCTTTCTTTTCAGACAAGACTATGGCAAATTCCACAGGGACATCCCATTCCCTGCGAGGACTGGAGTGACCCACTCAGAAAGCAGCATGCATGTCTTTGAGCTTTTCTTCTGCTGCCACTCTTATGAGAACATTAAATCGTACTTTTCATTCCTCTCACTGTAGGGGGACGCCCCTTAATGATGACAGAGAAAGAGAAATTCCTCCACTTGGGTCCTATGATACCATTCTGCTGTCAAACGGGTGTCTCGGCGGACAGAGAATCAAACATGGCTTCCTGCGGGTGGAGCAGCGCTGAAGGTCACGCCACAACCCGAAAGAGCAGGGGGAGAGGCAGCACTTCAGAGAAGCTGCCAGCTTTCCCACACCAAATTAAGTCATCTGTGAAGACGTACACCTCCTCAGCTTTTTTATCAGCATTAGGGTTTTGTTTGTCCTATAATTGTTTCTCCTTAGCACAAGGGTAAATCTTCAATATTTTAGAGATATTTTATATGACAGAAAGATGAACAAAGTCTTCCAGTGTAAATCGCATTAGTCTGATGGTCTGTGATTTATACTGTACCTTATTTGTTTTGGTTTTAAATTTTTTCTTCTTTCATGTATAGAACCTTCTTACAGGTGTGCTTTACTTTCCAGATCATTTCTGTAGCTGATTAATTAGATTTAAATTTACCCCCTGCCTGAATGTTTCAGTATGGAGTATGTCAATCAAGACTTGCACCAAATAGAAACTTCTGTGCTTCAGTTGAATGAGACATATTTATATTTTTCGCTGTGACTTGTGTGCACTAATGATTAATGCCAGAGTAATGCAGCCCACAACTAAAAAGCATCTCATGAACTGTCTATAAGCAAATTTCCGTGCAGTCAACTCTAATTTAATGATTGGCATACTGGCCTACCCTTCACAACACTAAGCACAGACATGGCGTTCCACAATTATTCCCTAATTATTTATCTATTAAACTATTTCTATAGAATTTCAAAGTAGACTGCACTAGATGAAAAATAGCTGAGCACATTGTGTATTCAGGCCATGGGTAGAGAGCCCCAGCTGTTACAGGCGTAATGCAGTGGGATTTGACCAGGTGAAAAAGTCAGACAATATGTTCTTGCAGCTAGTTGAACAGAGACCTCGACAGTGTGAGCTTAGGGAGCATTTTTTGCAACAAGCCTTACTCCTTTGTAATGGATTTTTCTTTTTTTCTGTCTGCCCACTAAGAGTTAGTAAGCGAGACTGAAGGAAACATGTTACTGCGCATTGTGCTCACCAGAATTCAATTTCCACATCCTTATTTTTGTGATCCCAGCTAGCCTGGTAAGCAGAGCCACATGAGAGCCATACAATATGCTTGTATTAAAAGCGTCCTTGTTTGCTGTGGTTTGCAAGTACACTAAGGACTCAGAGACCTTGGACTGAACTTCTATTTTTTGTCTGTGGCAGTGTTGAAAATACAGCAAAGAGTCCACCATAGGGTGCATTATATCAGCAGTTATGGTCAAGTTTATTAAACATTAATGATTCATTGATCAGAGTTCTGCTTTAATTCCAACAAACTTGTATTGATGAAATTGCTTCTGCACAATGATCGTAGTCTAGAACTGACATGTGACCACAATGAGACATTATGCAAGAGATGACCACATAATTTGTAAACATCAAAGAGAGAGATAGATAGATAGATAGATAGATAGATAGAGATAAAGAGAGCGATGAGAAATAGTTTTTAATACACAGACATGCTGGGGCATAATGGCGTGCCTCTTCGCCCTCCTAACTCACGTGGACAATATGTTAATATGTCGATTACATTTATTATTAGACACACGCAAGCAACACATATATTATTCTTCCAAATATCATTATTATTACTATTATTGTAATTACTATCACAATAATAATAATAATAATAATAATAATAATAATAATAATAATAATGGTTATTATTATTAGTATTATTATTATTTCAAGCAATGTTTGTTGCTTCTCTAACACTACAGGGTCTGGCAATGGGGAGCTAATATAGTATTTTTTAGGATACTCCCCTCTCCATACCCATTTCTGTCCTTGTTATTGACCCTGTTGATTTATATTGGAAATCAAACATTAGAACAAACTGGTCCCAACTGCATTCTTGATGACACTCATTTACCCCCCAAGTTTAATGTGACATTCAGGTGTTGACTCAAAATGCTGACATAACTATTAGACTACTTCAGTATACACATGTCACGAGAGTAATATCTCCTAACTTCCGCAATGATTAATTTTTTCTTGTAACGAACAATATAAACTGTATTTGTTTTTTAAATGCACCTGTATATTAATGTTCATGTTATGGTAGGTCAGATGCTCTGACCGAGAAGTTGCAGATACCAGCTCATCTTAATATAATCTTTTTTATTAGGCAATGAAAATTCTCTTGTTGCTCACATTTTATGCTGCATTTTTTTTACCAGTCAGAATTATGACTCCAAATTGTGCCATAATTATCATAACATTACAATAATTCCGAAAGAATTATTCAAAATATACGGTCAGTTGATTGCATGATGAATTAAGAAAGCGTTTACGAAAGCGGAGAAAGAGGCTCAAACAATTCAAGTATAGATTTGATTTCAAGATAGAGAAAAGGAACAAAGCTAGCTATGTAAAGTAGTCTTTAAACGCAGTGTTTCAGTAAAAAAAAGGCTTTAAAATGACACACCGACATTAGTGGCTATTATTTCAAATGACTAATCTAAATGTCCTTTCCAATAATTGTCCATTCCAACTGGCAGTTAGAAACAGACGATAATGTCCTCATCATTACATCGGAGAGTGCCATCAACTCTATTTTGCTCTAATTACTCTGATGTCCACGTAGTACTAGGGAGAATTCCATTCAGAAAAAGTAGTCATAGGCGAATGTCAATGATTTATGGTAGATGTCCCAGTCTTTGGGTTTAAATCCCTAGCTCACTGGAAATCTGAATTATCACATTTTCAGAGATCTCATAAGCACATTTTTATGTTATATAAAGTAAAAAAAGACTTAAAAATCAATGTGCATTAGCATTGTTTTAGATCATAAAGTAATATATTTAGATCACTAAAGTAATAGAAGGGACAAAAGTCTAACTATGCATTCTAAAGTAGACAATTTCTTGATCACAGGGAAATTAAGCCTTTTAATATATCACAGGCCCATTAAGCACTTGTTGGGCTCACCATACAAGATGATGTCTAAATGTACATTTATACTAGTGCTGGTACACTGCCGCTGTGATAATCATAATTATAATGTATGATTAGATGATTATCTTATCACTGACTTTTACAGAATACATATATATGATATTTACATTCTATTATAAAAAAATGTAGGTTGCTTTTCTCAATGCTAATCATTTCCCATAAATCCCACTATAGCAACATCCGGTTCACCGCATAAGGGACAAAATGAAACACCTTTTCTGGGAAACCTGTAATACAGGACTACTTTTGGCAATTAAAGCATATCGGACCCTGAGATGAATATGGAATTGCTGGCCATAATTAAACGAAACAACTATCTACATCGGGATGAGTTTTCTTGATTATCATGCTACCTGTCATCATAGCTACTCATTCTTTCAGCTGAAAACACATTTACATTATAATCTCTATCTAGACATGTAGAGAAATAGATTATATTTTTATTTAATAGTACAAATAATATTTATTTATTTAAAATAATAATGATAATCAAAATATTAACTATTAACTCTACATGTTTAGATAGAGATAGATTTAAGAAAATCTCTTACAATGTAAGAGTATGTTTATGTAAATGTAAAGATGTCAAAATGCTCTTTGGACAGGTAAGAACTACAATCCCATTAAAACATGTTATTTTTAGACAAGCAATATGAGAATTTGTAGCTATAACACCCCTAATGCTCTAATCATTATGACTATATTTTGTGTCTGTCCTCGATGTCATTTTATGGTTCCAAAACAATGGCAGAAAGAAACTACAGTAACACAATGCTCAGTGGGCCTTCGTATTCATTTACACCCCCTATTGCTTATAGGACTGAACAGGGCTTTGATCCTCAAATCTAATTGTTAAATGTTGCACAAACCAATTCCAAGCCTGATTGACTGCCTGACCAAATAACTTCAAACAAGACCTCAACATGATGGGGAAGCGAGTGTGCACACATACATTACCAGATATAAAGACACTGCAAGCCATACTGAGCTGTTTCTACTCTGATCACAAGAATTATGTAAAAGTGATGAAATGAAGACAAAACAAGGAAATTAAGCACACATCTGAAAACTACTAGTTTTATATAATTATTTATATTTGTAGTAGTAGTAGTAGTGAGCACTTAAAAAGTCTTTTTTATTCTACAATTAATATATTATGAAGTACAGCTAAGCTAACCAAGCATATGAAGGGTGTTTACACCGCAAACAAACAAAAACAGTAACACAATAACAACTGCTCTCTCTCATTGTGCACATGTTGGTGAAGGGGCTTTCTTACACCATTGTCCAGAGTGTCAGGCAAAACGAGAGAGGACCATTAAGAGGTTGCAGATATGCAGTGGTACACCTGCTGGGTTGGTCCAAGCATAGCCGTCATTAAATGCCACTGCATGCAGCCGGAACCTCTTTGTTGTCAGTGCGCTGTTGGTGGCGACATGTTTGAAGTGTCACAAATGTCACAAATGTATTAGATGCAACACAAGGCTGGCAAACTAGTACAAGTGAAACAAAGGATCATTTATAACAGTGTAGAAAACCCCTTCATCAGGGGTCACCACAGCAAGTCTTGCAACTTTGATTTTGCAAATGTTTCAAGCTGGGTGCCCATCCTAACAAAACCCTCACCATTTACCTGGGCTTGGGACCGGCACTAAGAATACACTGGCTTGTTCACTATGCACACACAGACGATTCAGATCTACAATAGAGACACATTGGTGAAGCACAGAGCAAATAGTGCACCTTGACTAGAAATACAGACAATACTTTATGCTTGCTGAAATCAAAGGAAATGTATATTGTAAATGGACATTATGTCTTTATCCACGTTGATTACAAGCGTCTCACACTTCCACAGTGTGTCTAGCAGCTTGAGGTTTTATTGATTTGAGGCATTTTTTTCTTTTATACCTATTTTATAGCTAGCTACAGTCCACAATAAATGTCAACATTATAAAACATCTAGTTTTTATTGTTCATCTACATAAATATATTGTAATTAAGAGAATGTTGTCAGGTATTCAGTTCATTTGTATAGTTATGGGTGTCGCTATGTGCATCAGTTTTCTGTTTGTGGTACACACACATACAGGGGTGAAACCAGGTGTTTCAGTTTCATTGCCCAACCCCTGTATATATACAACCGGCACAACCAGGTGCTAAAGACGTTGTCGGAGCAGCTGGAGAAATGTAAGGTCAGAGCAAATAACTGAACAGATCCTCCTCATCCAAACATCCCATTTATCAGACCAGGAGAGTATCCACAGAAGACAGAGATGGGGAAACATGCCTGTCTGCTTACTCATGGAAATAAATGGGAGAAGTAGAAGTAGTGAAGGCAAGCAACTGGCTCTGGCTACTGAGAAGTGATATGAGACCCCACTGGGTAGATGTCTCCACAGCCTATGCCCCACCCCACTGAGAGATGTACTGGTCTGGGGCGAAACATCTATGACAGGTGGCACCAGCTGACAACCCCTGTAGCTGACCGTAAGTGCACTGGAGGATGTGCGGCACGCAGGAATGCCAAGCAGATATGACACTATCTTTAGAGTGCAAATACTATAAATTACACTATACAGTACAATATATTCAACAATATACAGGGGTTAGACAATGAAACTGAAACACCTGGTTTTGGACCACAATAATTTATTAGTATAGTGTAGGGCCTCCTTTTGCAGCCAATACAGCGTCAATTCGTCTTGGGAATGACACATACAAGTCTTGCACAGTGGTCAGA
>JAOUQV010000023.1:6879211-6892741 GCA_028565295.1 Aspidoras spilotus | reverse complement strand
AAGTTAAATTGTCCGGTCCTAAGCCCGAAAGGGTGAGGGTTGCGTCAGGAAGGGCATCCGGCGTAAAACATATGCCAAATCCTAATGCAAGGAACTCGCTGTGGCGACCCCTGGTGACAGGGAAAAAGCCGAAAAAAGAAGAAGATTCTTCTCTTTAGCCGTTCACGTTGGATGTCTTATAACGGTCCTATTACCTCACTCAGTTAGCACACCTCCGTTATTTGCAGATCAACGTTGACATATGTTTGAGTCCATGCTCAATTAAAGATTGAGTCTGAGTTTTATCCTTTCTAATTTAGGTTCTTTGATTTATTTTATTGCTATTTTTACAAAAAACGCTGTTTTTCAACCAACCCTATTGTCGTTCCATAACAGATGTAACTGGTTTTATTCAGATGTAGGGCAAAACCTGTAAAACCGATGTCAGGTGTGGACCTGGTGTGTGATCTGGAAGGTGATTGGTTGTACCTGAGCAATTATATTTTTTCATTAGATGATAAGGAGTTATTATATTATTTTAAGTTTCACTTTGATTAAGGGGTATAATTTGTAAATACAGGCAGAGAAGTTAGACATAATTACTTTTTATTTTCATAATATGTATACTGTGAGAATTTCAAAATGGTATGAACATTTTCTATTGGTACCGTATATAGTGAATTATGTAAATGAAAAATAAAGAAATAACATTAGCATTTGATCATTTCAGAGTGAATGCAAAATAAATGAAATTCTGTTATTTTATTTGATCTTAATGGATTTGTGTGAATTTGGCTTACTGCTTCAACCATTCATCCACATCCTTTTACTAACCATTTTAGTGATAAGACCATGCTGAAAATTGACTCTCGATAGTCTTTTTTTGAAGTGTTATGTTTAATTGAATTAATAATAAGCAGCATTGGTTATGTGTGGCAGAATGACTTTGCCCAAGTGGTGTTTTAAAAGTATTAATGGGCTTGCATGCAGAATTAGGATGGGGGCTCCAGATGCCTGTTACTGCTAACTGCTAACAAATGGCTGTTCTCTTCAGAGGTTGTGGATAGGCTGGGGAGGTGGGTGTTATGTGTTGGGGAGGGATGGAAACATACATCAGGTGGGCAGATGGGAACATTCATCAGAGAGCCATGTGTGTAGACTTACTTTGAAGTCCTCTAGTGAGAGGTGAGAAAGGGAGCATGGCCTAGACCTTTGTGTTTATGTAGCCATGCTGAGGCTGGTAGCACATTTAATGAAGGATAGTGATATAGTAGGCTGTTCTGTTATAGTGAGAGAGTAAGAGAGAGAGAGAGAGGGAGAGAGATAGATAGATAGACATGAAACACACACACAAGATTATAGGAAAGGTGTGGATTATTATATTTGTGTGTAAGGTGATTTTTTTTGTATTTTTTTTGTATTTAATTGACTAGAGTCAATTATAAAGTTTAAATTACTTTAGATGTAGTTTGATGCGTTTGAATTCAGTGTAAAAGTGATTTTAGATTAGACAGGGTTATATATTACTAAAACAATAATCAATAAGTTTATACAATATAATTTTTAATTAGATTAAATTAAATGGAATGTGATTATCATCCCATAGAAAAAGACAATAAAGAGAATGCTATGAGGAAAGAATTATATTTTTGACATAAAATGCTAAACACTAAAACAAGATATACAAAAAACAGAAGTGAGTGGAACACATAGGTAGATAGAACATCCAGCCAATCACAAACACACATGGCAATGCACACATTGAAAACACACATCCACAATGAATGCGCACTAAACCCCATTTTCACCCAATTTTAAGCATAATAGGGAATTTAGGTGCATGCTAATCACAGCGGTGATCTGGAGCGGCCACGCACCATACATACACACCACCACATTGACACACAGTGACATGAAGACAGACACAAATACACATACATTCACAGGCAAGCATGTTAAATCACAGCCCCAGAGCAACTTCATGGAGGATCTTAATCACCTTCACACCAGTACCACTAAATAACGGCAGTACTGTGACAGATTAGTGGTTAAAATGAACTTAGATTAGATGTGTACTTTGACTAGAATAGAACTGATTTATAAATAATAGTTTATTATGTATTCAATTTAATTTCATTTAATGTAGTTTTGCATTAAATTAGAATCTAGTGAATTTAGTAGGACTGGATATGTGTACAGTCAGCATAATTTCATATGGACACTTCAGTAATGAGTGCACCCACCTGTACTTCTTCTTTAGTATAATGCAGAAAATGGGTAAGATAAATCTGGGTAATATTTCCCACAAACATTTCCCCCTGTAAACACAACTAACTTTGAACAATGAGCATCTAAAAAATACAGTCATGTACTGTAAATACATACCCGATTCCAAAAAGGCTGAGTCAAAGTACACACTTTAAGTAATAACAGAATGCAATATTTTACAAATCTTAAGAACTTTTATTGTATTCCCAATAGAACATGGACAACATAACAAATGTCAAATGTCGTATTTAAACAAGATCCAGAAGCGCAGACTTGGTCAGATAAATCTTAATAAAAATTAGGGACAACATGTCATTAGGATTAAAAAGAAGCAGGACAACCAAATTGTTATCAGTGCTCAGTTCAAGAGCCTGCATCTCTGATGGGGTCACATTAGTGTGTGTGTGTGGAATGGACACATCTGTAAGAACACAATCAGTGCTGAAAGGTATATCCAGGTTCTAGAGCAACATATGCTCCCATCCAGATGACATCTCTTTCAGGGAAGACATTGCATTTTCCAACATGACAATGCCAAACCACATACTTCATTAAATACAGCATCATAGCAGCATATAAAAAGGGCACAATCCGGGCACTGAACTTTTACCCATAGAAAACATTTGGCACATCATAAAATGGAAAATATGACAAAAAAGACCAAAGACAGTTGAGCAACTAGAATCCTACATTAGACAAGAATGGGTTAACATTCCTATCCTTCAAATTGAGCAACTTGTCTCCTCAGTCCCCAGACGTTTACAGACTGTTGTTAAGAGAAAGGGGATATCTCAAAGTGGTAAACATGGCCTTGTCCAAACTTTTTTGAGACGTGTTGTTGTCCAGAAATTTAAAATCACCGAATTTTTTTCTTTAAATGATAAATTTCCTCAGTTTAAACATTTGATATGTCATCTATGTTCTATTATGAATAAAAATATAGAATTTTGAAAGTTCCACATCATTGCATTCTGTTTTTATTTACAACTTGTATTTTGTCCCAAATTTTTTGCAGTCAGGTTTGTACAATCACGTTAAAATTCCAAGTATGTTTGTTTAGAAGAGACACAGGTTGAAGATCACCTTTCTTAAGTTACTTTAACTGTAAGAATGAAATAAAATCTGCTGAGGTTTCTATTTGCTCCTGCTGTCATCCCTGTTCTTCAAAAGCAATTGTGAACAAGAATCTCTATCATTTTCTACCCAGCAACTCATCTATTCTGCTGTCAGAGTGACCCATCCAACTCCTTTTACAACAAAAAGCCAGCCTCTGTTTTCCTTGTTGTGCAGTTGCTGCCTGCCTATAAATTATGAATGCAAGGTGGGAAGCTGTAAAAGTTGTTGTATCTTCTATTATCTCCATGTTAAAGGCCACAAAAGCTCCTCAGTGAAGTCGGCCATTAAGCAATGACAGGTATTGCTATCAGCCTTCTTTATAGCCTATTACCTGTGATGACAGCAGCTGCTGCACAACCACTGTACAGCCTATCACATTATTTGCAGCTAAAGTCAGCTACTGTGTCATTCCAGCTCATTTTCTTGACAGTCCTATCATAAATCCTTTGGGCTGAGGGGGAAACTGTCGGCCACCTCGATTATCTCCTGAGCTCGAATGGATCCTGAAAAGTATGTAATAGGCAATGACTGTTATGGATCAGCCGAGCCAGAGCCATTTTATTTCTCTCTTTCTCTTTCTCTCTCTCTCTGCACCCTTCAGTCATTCTTTCCTTTTTTTACTTAAAGATGACTTATTGTACTGTAATCCTAAAAATAATTGTGAATGCAATCACCCTCCTAGCACCCTAGTAAATGTTCCGCACAGTAAATTTTTAGGACACACATTTTAACAACACATCTCAAAAAAGTTGGGACAAGGCTATTTTTACCACTGTGAGACATCCCCTTTTTTCTTTACAACAGTTTGTAAATGTCTGGTGACTAAGGAGCAAGTTGCTCAAGGTGAGGTATTGGTATGTTAACCCATTCTTTTCTAATGTAGGATTCTAGTTGCTTAACAATCTTAGGTCTATTTTTTTTCTGCGGCAAATGTTTTCTATCTGGACAGCAGGTTGCCCAGTTCAGTACCGGACCCTTCTTATACACAGCCACAATGCTGTAATTAATGCAGTATGTGTCTGGCATTGTCATGTTGGAAAATGCAAGGTCTTTGCTGAAAGAGACGCCATCTGGATGGGAGCATATGTTGCTTCAGAACCTGGATATACCTTTTAGCATTGATGGTGTCCTTCCAGATGTGTAAGCTGTCCACGCCTCATGCACTAATGCAACCCCTGATAACAAAATGGGTCGTTCTTCTCTTTAGTCTGAATGACACGGAGTCCCTAATTTCCTAAAAAAATTTCCTAAATTTTGATTCAACTGACCACAGAACAGTTTATATGAGGCTTGACCCAAAGAAGAAGTCTGCACTTCTGGATCTTGTTTAGATTAGGTTTGTTTAGTTTTTCGGTTTCTTTTTTGAACTATAGAGTTTAGCTGGCAACAGATGGTACGGTGAATGGTGTTTACAGCTAATGTTCTCTGAAAATATGTCTAAGCACATTTTGTGATTTTCAATACAGAAGCAGGCCTGTATGTGATGCAGTGCCGTCCAAGGGCCCGAAGATCACAGGAACCCAGCATGGTTTTCCGTCCTTGACCCTTTCGCACATAGATTCTTATAGATTTGATGATATTATGCACTGTATATGATCATATGTTTAAATTATTTGCAATTTTACACTGTCAAACTCCTTTCTGATATCGCTCCACTGTTTGTCGGAGCTATTCCGAGATGCGCTTTTTATACCCAATCATGTTAATGACCTATTGCCAATTGGTCCTCCGGCTGTTCCTTTTTTGTGCGTTTTACTTTTCCAGCCTCATATTGCCCCATCCCAATTTTTTTGAGATGTGTTGCTGTCATGAAATTTTAAATGAGCCAATATTTGGCATGAAATTTCAAAATGTTTAACTTTTAACATTTGATATTTTGTCTATGTTCTATGGAGAACATTCAAACTCCACACAAAAAAATAACCAGGACGCTCCTCCCGGGAATCAAATCAGGGACCTTGCTGCTGTGAGGCGGCAGCTTTACTCACTGCACTGTGCCTCCTTAAGTTGCTTACCTGTACTTATAAATGAAAAATCAAAGATCTAACTGTTACAATTAGATATCAATCTTACTGGTAGGTTTATTAATTAAAGATGAAAAATATTTACCATCTACTGAACATTCCACTTATAAATGTTACTCTACAGGGTTGAGATTTTAACATTGAAATTGGAAAATGCCATGAAAATGTTCATGAAAATGTAAAAGTATGTAAAAATGTTTTTTGTTTCTGTTGATAAATTAGCTGCAATCATTCGTTGTCTTCCTCTTAATCCACAGTCCTCTTAAGCTGGTGCCCACACCACAACTCTGGGCGCAAGGGCAAGAACATCCCTAGACAAGGCGGAACTCCATCGTAGGTTACACACATTCACACACTAAGGGCCGCAAAAAAATTAATGTAACATGCATTTCTTAAAAAATCAACCCGTGTGAACACGTGGAGGACATGAAATCTAAACACAGAAATTTTTCAGGATGTCCCAACAAGGGACCAAACCTAGGTTCTTCTTCATGTGACGCAACAGCTTTATCTACTGCACCAGCATGCCGTACGACTTTCAGATTCATTTCATATACATGGTCAATTGCAAACAGAGAAACAGACCATAAAAGAAGATACTTTTTTTATTTTTTGTATGGTCTCTGGGAAATTCAAAAGATCAACTTCCTGTTGAACCTGTAACTTGTGAAATACACCAAATATATTATGGGGGAGTATGCAATAGGTAACAGAGTTGTATGTTGTGGGACAGTATTCATATTTTATATATTCAGATATTTATATTTAATATACATTATTGTGAACTATTTCCATTTTTTTACTTTTACTTTACACAGACAAACAGTACTTCAATCACTGAAATAATGGGTTCTACTATTAATTAAAATTCTTTTTAGATTTTTTTCCTAAGTTAAAATTTATTTGATATAATAATTTGATATAAAAAATTACTCTAACTCCCCTATGTCACCACTACATAAATGAGAAAGCAGCCACCACCTGAAATCATCTTCTCCACACAAATAAGTGCAAAATAGCATCTGCCACCTTTCTTGCATCTGTTCTACATCTCATTCAGCTCTTTGTCCTTGCTGTGTGCTCTACTGTTGAGCTCCAACTATTTAAACTCACCTCCTACCTCCAGCTTGCTTTGTTCTCCAGCTTCTATAGGCTATAATGAGCCCAGCAGCACAAAACCAGCAAAACTTAATGAGTCATTACTACTGAGGCCTGCAACCACTCTCACCCATCCTCCTTCACACTTTTAATCCTTCTCACTCTCTCTCTATTACTCGCTCCTCCTGAGCCTGTGCTCACAGAATAGGCATCCACACCTCCCTATCAATTAGAGACAATTAGGGGCTCACAGCTTCTCGTTTGGACTCAAATGGACTTCACAGCTCAAGGGTTCACAGCTCAAAGAGTGGCCAAGCTCAGTGAGGAATGTAGAGGTGGCCATCTTCTTCTCTTAGCCCCTTTTCTCACTATCACAGTTTCTCTCTTACTCTCTCTCCCCCTATTTCTTTATCTCCTACAATTTTTCAGAAGAAATAAGTCTCTCTGATTTGTTAAAAGAGAACAGAGAGGCCTGACTCAAAGAGTGATGGGTGTTTTATTTTTCTCTAGCATCTTGTTCCCAGGCTTTAAAGTTGTATTATATCATTTCAGCTGATTGTTGGGGAAAGTGTTGTGGTGAAAAGCCATAGAATGTCCTAAAGTGGCAGAAGGTGAGGCCTGATGCCTGAAGAAAAAAACATAGATGTGTGATAACAAATTGTGTAAATAAGGATGAATGTGCAGAACTTATTTTCTGTAAAATCTTCAACCAAATGTCTCCATGAAGATATTCATTCTCTCCATGTCAACAGAAAGCAGTGCTTCTGTTTCTCCCAAATGAATCTCTGAAAGCAGACAAATGATAAAAGCGACACTTTGTTGTAAGTATTGATTTCACACTGAATCTCAGGTACTTCACTTCAGAAGTGTTTATGATATCCCCAAGGCAAATCCTGTTTCATAAGCCTTTGTTTTACAGCAGGAAAACAGATGCTCACTCAAGTGAGTTTTAAAGTTTAAAAAGAAATTTGCAGTTTTCCAAAGGCAAGGAAAAAACTCAATCAGTTTATTGGTCTTTGAGGCTGTTTCAAACCGATCCCTGTGAGGGGAAAAAAATGAAGGAAGTTTGAAAAGGTTTCAAATGGCAAAGCCAGCTAAAGGTGTCATTTCCGCCTTCTAGACATCAATCTTATGTCCCACTTCCCCTGAGAGACACAGCAGATTGCTGCAGATTCCCTGACAGGAGCTGTGGGCTTTTTTAGGATCGAGACACACGTGCACATATAAAGAATGTGGATAAAGAGGTATTATTACACACACACAAACACACAAACAACCATGCACACACACACATATGCCTTACTATCTATTGAGGACTCGTTGATTATTGTATGCCATATGTTCCTCAATATGAATTTCTGTTCCCACCATACATATGCACAGAAAAGAAATTAGTAAACATTACCTTACAGAGAAAATAAATATATGGTATATATCAAAATTACTTTATAAAAAGGATCATGATCAGTTAAAAAATACACTTGATTCATGCTCCTAGGATATACATGGAGTACAGAATAACTCCTAGGTTCATTCAAGCTCCTAGTACAGAATAACTTGGTTATATTGCAGATTTCCAGGTAAAATATATACATCTTTACAACGATGTATACCAGAGGCACAATTTCAGCAATACAAAAGGGTGCTTTCAGTGTACATGGTGAATGGATAGTAAAAGTATATTAAATGGGCTTTAAAAATAAGGGCATTCTGTTATTATTATATTTACAGTACACACACACACAAAAAAAATCATAACAGCTGGTTGTGGGGGTTCTACATGTGCTGAAAATAGCTCCATGTCCAACAAATCCTTATTGGTGTCACATGAAGCCACTCAATAACTTTCTGCCTTTTCCACAAACTTCTCAGTGACAGCAATAAAAGCAGAGAGGCACTTTGAGATATAAAGCGTACATCATGAAAACCTTAGACTCAATGTCATAATATACAATGTTCCATAAAACATTAAAGGCATGCAGTAAAATTATGTTTGTTTCAATATATTAAATTGTCTATAAACTCAGGACATTGGCCTTCATTTACAAGCAGCGGAGGAGAGTCTTCAAATTTGATAGCAGGCGATGACTTGCACTGAAGTTGTATTTATGAATACTGACTCCGTAAGTGCCTATAAATCTCTAAGTTGATTTTGAGGACATAAATTTCAGCTTAACTGTCTGGTCTACTTCTAAGAGTTTTAATACAAACCCGATTCTAAAACGTTGAGACAAAGTACAAATTTGTAAATAAATACAGAATACAATAATTTACAAATCTCAAACTAATATTGCATTCACTATAGAACATAGACAACATATGAAATGTCGAAAGTGAGACATTTTGAAATTTCATGACAAATACTGGCTCATTTTAAATTTCATAGGAGCAACACATCACAAAATAGTTGGGATAGGGCAATAAAAGGCTGGAAAAACCAAAACCAGGTTGCAACCCATAAAGTCAATTGGCAATAGGTCATTAACATGACTGGATATAAAAAAACACATCTTGGAGTGGCAGTGGCTCTCAGAAGTAAACATGGGAAGACGATCAATATTCCCCCTAATTCTGCGCAGACAAATAGTGGAGTGATATTAGAAAGGAGTTAAACAGTGTAAAATTGCAAATATTTTGAACATATCATCATCTACAGTGCATAATATCATCAAAAGATTCAGAGAATCTGTAAGAATCTGTGCGTAAGGGTCAAGGCAGGAAAACCATACTAGGTGCCTGTGATCTTAGATGACACTGCATCACATACAGCCAAGCTTCTGGATTGAAAATCACAAAATAGGCTCAAGAATAATTGCAGAGAACATTGTGAACACAGCTCACCAGGCCATCCGCCATTGCCAGCGAAAACTCTATAGTTCAAAGAATAAAACACATATAAACAAGATCCAGGAGTGCAGATGTCTTCTCTGGGTCAAGGCTTATTTAAAATGGACTGTGGCCAATTGGAAAACTGTTCTGTGGTAAAATTAACCAAAAGTTTAGGTTCAGGGACGCCGTATCATTCGGACTAAAGTTGAGAAGGACAACCCATGTTGTTATCATAGTTGGGTTGCATTAGTGTGTATGGCATGGGCAGCTTACACATATAAATAAACACCAGCAATGCTGAAAGGTATATTCAGGTTCTAGAGCAACATATGCTCCAAGCCAGACAACATTTCTTTCAGGGAAGACCTTGCATTTTCCAACATGACAAATAACATACTGCCTCAATAACAGCATCATAGCTGTGTAGAAGAAGGGTCCGGGAACTGAACTGGCCAGATATTTCACACATAGAAAACATTTGGTGCATCATAAAACAGACACTTACTGTCTGTACTGTTGTACAGAGAAAAGGGGATGTCTAATAGTGGTAAACTCGGCCGTGTCCCCTTTTTTTTGAGATGTATTGTCTAGAAATTTAAAATCACCTTATTCTTCTCTTTAAATTATACATTTTCTCAGTTTAAATAAAAAAATAAAATATGGAATTCTGAAACGTCTTCATCATTGTATTTCGTTTTTTACAATTAGTAATTGGGTTTGTACACAGTGCTTATTTCCACCAATTTGCATATTTTCACCAAGAATTTGAGACATTCTGTCCGCAAACACTTTATATTACAGGTTATTAGTTACAGGGTATGTTGTTAGGGATTGTTAAGGATATTAACAGTAAGTGGTTATTACTGTATATTATATATTGTATATTAGTATCTTAATAACATTATAAAAATAATTCACAGTACTACAATCCTGAATTCATGGTACTAAGTGTATAATTACACTGAACAGCTGGAATACATTGTCTCAACTGGTTGTTATTATTATTATTTATTATTAGTATTATATTCTTGTTATTATTTCAAGCCAAACAACAGAATATGCATGTAGCTGTACTTTCATGACACTACGTTAATGTCTGTATATCAAATAGAAGGCCCAGTAATAATCATCTCTTCTTACTACAGTTTTAAATTATTTCTATAATCTATAATTACACTATATTACCAAAAGTATTTGCTCAGCCATCCAAATTATCGGAATGGGGTTTTCCAATCACTTTTATGGCGACAGGTATATAAAATCGAGCACCTAGGCATGCTGACTTTTTTTACAAACATTTGTGAAAAAATGGGTTGCCCTCAGAAACTCAATGAATCAATGAATTTCAGCATGGAACTGTGATGCCATCTGTGTAACAAATCTAATCTACTAAAAATTACACAGTCAACTCTCAGCTGTATTATAAGAAAATGGAAGTGTTTGGGTGTGACAGCAACTCAGCCATAAACTGATAGGCCACGTGAACTGACAGAGCGGGGTCACGGATGCTTTTGTACATAGTGCAAAGAGGTCACCAACTTTCTGCAGAGTCAACTTCATGTGGCCTTCAGATTAGCTCAAGAAAAGGGCACAGAGAGCTTTATGGAATGGGTTTCCATGGTCGAGCAGCTAAATATGTGAGTCAAGGCAGGTGAGCTAATACTTCTTTTGGAAATATAGTGTATATTTAAAAAACACTGGACTAGAAATGACATGCCTTACCATACACTCTGTATTAATCACATAATTATACAATGGTTAATTAACTGTTTATTTGTATTTAATTCATATTAATTAATAATTTTTGTTTGATTTTATTTATCTCATACATTTTATAACATGTAAAGCATTAAGAGCAGCTGTTGTATGAAAGGTACATGTCAGATGAACACAGTCATATTTGAGAAGTGAAATTAAGTTTATAGGATTTACAGAAAGTGTGCAATAATTATTCAAAATTAAGCAGGTGCATAGATTTAAGCACCCTTGTCGATGAACCCTTGTTCATTTTGAAATAAGGTGCTGTGGAATGATCCAACTAAAACTGAGTTATTTGGACATAACAAGGGGCGGCATGCATGGCAAAAAGAACACAGAATTCCAAGATCAGCACTTGCTACCCACAGTAAAATTTGGTGGCAGATCCATCATGCTGTTGGCCAGTTTGGCCAGTGCAGGTAATGGAAATCTTGTTAAAGTTGAGCATTGCATGGATTCCAGTAAATATCAGTAGATACTTGAGAACAATTTTCAATAATCAGTGACAAATTTGAAGTTGAGCTGGGGCTGGATACTTCAACAAGAAAACAACCTGCTCAAAATATACTAAATCATTCATACAATGTTCTGGAATAGCCATCACAGTCCCCTAACCTGAATATTATTGACAATCTATGGTGTGATTTAAAGAAGGCTGTCCACGCTCGGAAACCATCAAACCTGACTGAACTGGAGATATTTTTAAAAAACATCTTTCCAAAATAACTTAACAACTATAATCCAGACTCTCATTGGAAGCTATATTAGGTGTCTAGAGGCTGTTATTTCTGCAAAAGGAGGATCTACTGAATATTATTGTAATTCTTGTGTTGAATAATTTATTTGAATAATTATTGCACACTTTCTGTAATTCCTAAAACCTTCAATTCACTTTTCAGTATATTTAACTAAAATTACTGATCCGAATAAACAATAATTTATAAAAGAAAATTATAAAAATGATCAATAGTGCCAAAACCTTTTGAAAAAATTGTACTATTATTGTTTATAATTGTATAATAACTATTACTATTAATAAATATTGGGATTTCAATTAAATAAACCATAATCGGAGAAAACCCACGTGAACACGAGGAGAACATGCAAACTCCACACGGAAATTCTCACATAAATGCCCCATCTGGGGATCGAACCCGGGTCCTCTTACTGTGTGGCCACGCTGTGTGCGCCCGTGTCACAACAACATCAGCAGAGCATTCTTTAAAGAGTGCAATCATGCCTCTGACCTGAAAATGCATAGGAGAGATGGGAGTGAGATTTCTGAGAGGGAAATGATCCCTGAGGAATAGAGGGAAAGTGTACTTGTAACGTTTTTTTAAGAACAGGGGTCATGTGCAGAGTTGTAGAAATTACAGGGACATAAAGTTAATGAGCCACACATGGAAAATTTGGGAGAGAGTTGTGAAAGCTAGACTCAGACAAGCAGTGACTATTTGTGAGCAGGTATATGGTTTCATGCCAAGAAAGAGCACAACAGATGCGATTATAAGTATAGAGAAGGTCATAAAGAGCTACGCTGTGTCTTTGTGGATTTAAAGAAAGCTTATGATAGGGTGCAGAGTGAGGAAATGTGGTGGTGTATGAAAAAGTACATTAGATTGGTGCAGGACATGTATGAGAGCACCATGACAGTATTCAGATGTGCTGTAGAAGCTTCAATGTGAAGGTGGGCCTGCATCAAGGATTGGCTCTGAGACCCTTCTTGTTTGCTCTGGTGATGGACAGACTAACAGATGAGGTCAGACAGGAATCACAGTGGACTATGATGTTTGCAGATGCCATTGTTATCTGTAGTGAGAGCATGGAACAGCTAGAAGAGAACTTGCATAGGTGGAGGTATGCTCTGGAAAGGAGGGGAATGAAAGACAACACTTGTAAGAAAGAATTCGTGTGTGGATGAGAGGGAGGAAGGTAGACATTTCAGGCTACAGGATATGTGGTCACAAAAGTTCAGGTATTCAGAATCAACTGTCCAGGGAAATGGGGAGTGTGGAAAAGAGGTGAAGAGAAAAGTACAGGCAGGATGCAGATAATGGAGAAAAGTGTCAGGAGTGATGTGTCACTGAAGAGTCTCATCAAAAATGAATGGAAAGGTATATAAAGAGTAGTGAGACCAGCCTTGTTGTATGGTTTGGAGACATTGACACTGACTACGCTTAAGATGTTGAGGTTCTCGTTGGGAGAGACCAGAATGGACAGGATTAGGAGAAACAGCACAGGTTGGAAAATTGGAAGACAAAGTTAGAGAGGGCAGACGTTGGTGGTATGGACATGTGCAGTGGAGGGACAGTGGATATATTGGTAGGAGGATGTTAAATATGGAGATGCCAGGCCGGAGACAGAGAAGAAGACCAAAGAGGAGATACAGGGGTTAGACAATGAAACTGAAACACCTGTCATTTTAGTGTGGGAGGTTTCATGGCTAAATTGGACAAGC
>JAOUQV010000023.1:6864674-6879111 GCA_028565295.1 Aspidoras spilotus | reverse complement strand
CCAAACTGTTTTCCATCCTCATCCGGCTGGACGTATCAACACTGTTATCCCACAAGGCTCAGTGCTTGGTCCTCTTTTGTTTTCACACTAAACTCACCTTCTGTAAGGTTATATTCTCACATGACTTTTCGTATCACTGTTACGCGGATGACACCCAATTAATTCTTGCCTTTTCTTGTTCAAGTCTCTGCTAAGATCTCAGCATGTCCTACTGACATATTAGGCAATATGGCAGATCACCAGTTGAAGTTGAATCCTGACAAGATGGAAGTGCTACTCTTATGTAATGCTCGTCCCCAACAGGAAATGTGCTCTCTATCGACATTGTTTAAATCTCCCCATCTGCCAAGGCACGCAACCTGGTAGTGACCATGAACAACCACTTTTTTTTCCTCCTACATTGCCAGTGTATCTCAATAATGTTGATTTCTTTTCTATAATATCAGGATTTGTAATTTTTTTTTCACAGAGGCAACGCAGGTCCTGGTTCAGTCCGTGGTCATCTCAACACTGGACTACTGCAACTTCCTCTTAGCGGTGCTACCTCTTAGTGCTATCAGACTCTTACAGCTGATCCAGAACTCAATTCAATGATAACAAGTTCACACACACTACACTACTGCTCCGCACTCTCCAATGGTTCCATGTAGTTGCTTGCATCAGATTTAAAACATTGATGCTTGCTAACAAAGCCAAGAATGTTCCTGCACCCTCCTACATTACAGCACTTATCCCCTCACTGCACCTTGCTCACTCCAGTCGTCTAGCACTGCTCAACTGGTTCCCTCATCTCTCAGGGTATGAGGAAGGCATGCTTCTAGACTCTTCTCTGTTCTGGCTCCTAAATGGTGGAATGAATCTCCCCTTAATGTTCAAACAGAAAAGTCAGTAGCTATCTTCAAACGCTGTTTCACGACCCACTTATTTAGCACTTACCTCAACTAAACCCATTTTTCCTACTCAAACATTTTTCTTACATAAAAAACCCACATGAACAATTTCACAACATTTCACATCATTAGGATATTCTTGTTCGGTTTCCTGATTATTCAGAATATATTGTTTACTTATATGTCTTAAAGCACTTAAGTCACTCTGGACAAGGGCATCTGCTAAATATAAATGTAAATGTCAAAGAAAACAATGAAATAAACAGTAAAAACTGAAGAAAAGTCATAAACAAAATGTTTACTAACATATAATGTAAAAGACGTTTGAGTTGTACTTGTATCATAATTGTACAAATCTTTCTGTTGCAAGAATCTATAAAAAATAGACATAAATATTTGATCTAAAAAATGTTTAAAGGCCAATATTCTGACCTTCCTGAATTCTGAATATACAGTATACTGTATATACAATATAATCAATATAACACACACACTACATGAAAAGGCTAAAAAAGTAGTGGATTTCAGTGTATATTCTCTTTGTAACCTATTAGATTTAAAGCTGCAGTAAACAATCTGAGCCCATACTTCAGGATGAGTGCTGTTGCCTGACCTAAGAACAACCACCATGTCCACGGTCAGAAATGATGTCTTAACATTTGTTATGGGGCAAAATAACAAGCACTTATGAGCAGCTTGATTGTATAGTGCAGCATTTATCCTGAAGATAAGTACAACTAAGACCCCATCTTGGGCCTCCAGCATTGTGGCAAGTTTGATTTTCTTTCAACATCTCTCTTAAAAAAAATAATGCCCTCCATTTAGAAAATAGGCACCAGGCTAAACGTGGATTGAAGCTATCACCCTTCCATAGTGTAAATGAGTATAATACTTGCTTAAACTGTTTTCTCTTTCAGTTTAATCGATGTCACTCTATAGGTTTCTTCCACAGCATGGTGAGAAATCAGAGCACATGCAAGAGATTTTTTAATAAAAAAAGAAATAAACTTAATTCAGTTTTACTTCTATAGCCCTTAACACAATGAAACATTGTCAGAAAGCAGCTCAACAGAAATTAAATTCAAGATATAATCATAAAGTTTATTAAAGTGGATTTTTATCACCAATGAACAAACCGGACAGAAAGAGTTACAACTCCCTGTGCTGAAGAGAAAGAAACCTTGAAAGGAACCAGACTCAGATGGGAATTACATCCTTATTTTAGTGATAACAGATTAACCACTTTCTAAAAGAGTATTTAAATGTGTATGTAGTGGTGAGAGTAGGCCAAAATACTAAACAAATATGTTTTAAGTTTCAAACATTAGTTGCAAGCTCTGTCACCTGGTTTAACTCTCATTATTCTAGTAGCCTGCTAGCAGCCTGCACCTTTTGATCAAAGTAGATTAAGTGGATCAAAAAATAGTAATAGGTCACTAAGATACTGTGGAGCGAGAAAATTTTGAGCTTTATATGTTAGCAATAGATGTTTGCAATTAATATGGAATTTAATTGGAATTCAAGGCATGGATTAGACGTTCTTCGTCATGGAGTGTCAATGTATTTTTACTTTACCAATGTTTCTAAGAAGAAAGAAGTCCACCAAGATCTTTTTCTGCTTTACAGGGCATGACTGAACTACCATACAAAGTTACTACACAATCTAGCTGCCTGTGGTCCAAGAACGATTACTTCTGTTTTATCAGAGTTAAGAAGGAGAAAGTTGTTTATCATCCATTGTATAATGTCATACACATTTCTCAACTTTATTAAGATGATGTCTCTCATCTGGCTTTGCTGAAACATACATGATGTGTGTCAGCGGCATAACATTTAAAACCGATAGTATGTCTTGTAAGAATTTTACCCAGAGGCAGCATATACAGGGAGAATCGTGGGCCCAAGACAGAACCTTGTGGAACACCAAACATTAAATTACACAGCTTAGAGATGTTGCCTTTTTGATTACTGATAATGTTATGACAAGTAAGATATAAACTGTTCCCTTAACTCCAGCAACATTCTCCAGTCTATGAAAAAGAGTGCTATTATGAGGCCTAAAACCTGACTGAGGCCTGACTGATAGAGTTTGTGTTGTTCCTGTGTTGGTATGAACATACAGAACCTGCTTCAGAATTGAGATTGTCCATTAGTTAGAAATTTGATTAGGGTCAAGGCAGGGTTTTTTAATTATACAATTAATTGCTTCTAATTTGTAGATTTAGGTACATATCCTATGCTAAGTGAAAAGTTATTATTTTTAGTAATGGCTCAGTTGTTCCTGGCAGAATTAGTTTTAAGAACAATGTAAGGGATCTTGCAATATATATATATATACATATATATATATAAATATATATGTATATATATATATATATGTATATATATATATATATGTTAGGTTTACATCCTCAGGCATTCACCACATTCTCACACACACAGAGCAAAGTTCAGGTAGCACACAGTGATTGCTTACACCTGCCTTTTATAAACAAACTTATCAGCTGGAAGTAATATTTAACAGTCTTAGTCTTAAATCGATGCCTTTGTCTTGGTTTTCATTTTAAGCTAGATGTGTAAATGTTTACTAAAGAAAAGAAATTATTGTATATTTTTGTTTTTTTGGTTCTGATTTAGGGCGACACGGTGGCACTGTGGATAGTGCTGTGGCCACACAGCAAGTAGATCCCGGCTTCAACCCTCAGATGGGGGAAATGTATGTGTGGAGATTGATTTAGTTTAGCTCAGGGAACAGACACAGTATCAGTGTGTTGAGACTCATCAACATAAAGCAGCTAGAAGACAAACAGTTTAGCCTGTTCGTCTGCTTCTTGGTCAACGCTCTGCATAGTCACACATTAACTAGACCTAAAATCAGTCTGTCCTAATAGAAAAATAAATATCGGGAAAAATGCAGTAGGATAGAATGTGAAAGTAAAAACTTGGCTTTAATAATAAAGGTTTAAATGCAGTCAAAAAACAAAAAAGAAAATGCTTCAATAAATAATAATTTTATCAATCACAAAATATAACTAACATGGAAAACTGTATGAATCTATACAAATGGTTAATTCTCTAATTAATAACTGAAAAATATTAACGAAAACAACAAACCTTTTTAACTATTAGAGTGAGGAAATATAATCAATGAATGACAGCAATGTTTTACTTTCATCAGTGCAGAAAGTAGGTGACTCTGTGTGGGTATAGAAGGATAAAGATGAGCAAGGCTACACCCTGGGTTGGCACATGGGCTCAACCTCCTAGGGGATAAAAAACAGATGGTTATGGAACACTTCACTAGTATAAATCAGCTAAAATGTAGATACCAACCATTCTCATCAGTATCTCTCCCTCACTCTCTTTCTCTAAATCAGCTTGACGGTTGTCCTCCACCTGCCCTGTCACAACCCTTTCATCCTGCCTAAGTACCACAATAAATCCTGGCCTAATGCTCTTCAATGAGGCCTCCTAGATGTCTCATTTTTCTTCCGTTATATTTATAATCTGCCACTTTAGCCTTGATTAGCCAACAATACTCAAGACGCCTCGGTATGAATTATGTGACTGATGAAGGCAAGCAATTAGTCACAGGGACAAAGTAGGAGAGATGTCCACAAATTACACACAACAGCACAATATAGAATTATTGCATAACGGTAAGGATTTTACAGTTTCTGTGTGGCAGAATCTTAAACCATAATTATACTAAACTAAACTATGATTTCCAGGGTCAGAATGGAGCTACTAATAATATGTACAGTGTGTAATGTCAAGTTGAAAGTATTCCTTAACTTTAATTACTAGAAGATGGTGACCTTCCTGCACTTTCTTCTCTCTCCCTCATTCTCTCGTGTTTGTTATTTGCCTGTGGACTTTAAGAGCTATGTTTTATAACTCATTCTTTACAGACATATATGTCTAAGAAACAATGTTCATTCAGTGATTTATTTCTTTTCTTCTGCTTAATCCCACCCTGGAACTCTGGGCACAAGGACAGGAACAACACTAGACACGGCGCCAAATGTAGGGCACACACTCACACACACATTCACACACTAAAGGTGACTTCAAAGACACCAATTAACCTAGCGTGCATGTATTTAGAATGCAGGAGGAAACAGGAGCACCAGCTAGTCTGCTAGAGTTCTTGCTAGCTCTCTGCACAACTTTTGTTTGAATTGTCCATTAGAGAGTTGATCATGTCTAACTTTCTCTCTCTTCTCTCTTTCTCTCTATTCTCTCTTCTCCAGTCTTTCTGGATGAGCTACACCTAATACGGCGGAGAAACCAGGAGATGTCAGCAAACGTGCACCTACCTGATTCCCTCTGACTGCACATTTACTTATATATTATGTTAGTTAATGTTATATATTATTGTTAGTTATGGAATCATGTATATGGTATGTATGTTATATTTATTATATTTTATTTGTATACTATTATTGTTAGATCAATGTTATATATTATGTTAATTATTGATTATGTATTATATTATGTAATTATATGTATACAGATTGCATCACATCACACAAATGATGATGGATTCCCATATGAGTCCGGTTCCTTTCTGGGAAGAGACTCACCAATCCCCCAATTCTGTACCAACAAATAGTGGAACGATATCAGAAAGGAGTTCAACAATATAAAATTGCAGAGTTTCATCATCTACAGTGCATAATATCATCATAAGATTCAGAAAATCTGGAAAAATTTCTATAATAGTAAGGGTCACGGCTGGAAAATCATACTTGGTGTCTGTGATCTTCGGGCCCTTAGACGGCACTGCAGCACATACATGCATGCTTCTTTAATGGAAATCACAAAATGGGCTCACAAATATTTCCAGAGAACATTATCTACGAACACAATTCACCGTTCCATGTGCCGTTGCCAAATAAAACTCTGTAGTTGAAAGAAGAAGCCGTATCTAAACAAGATCCAGAAGCGCAGACGTCTTCTCTGGGCCAAGTGGAAAAATGTTCTGTGGTCATACGAAAGTTCTTTATGGACATCAGGGACACTGTGTAATTCGGACTGAGGAGAAGGGCGACCCAAGTTGTTATCAGTGCTCAGTTTCAACGCCTGCATCTCGGATGGCATGTGGTTGCATTAGTGTGTGTGGCATGGGCAACTTACCCATCTAGAAAGACACATTAATGCTGAAATGTATATCCAGGTTCTAGAGCAGAATATGCTCCGATCTAGTCAACGTTTCTTTCAGGGAAGACCTTGCATCCAACATCACAATACCAAACCACATACTGCATTAATTATAGCATCATGGCTGCATAGAAGAAGAGTCTTGGTATTGAATTAGCCAGCCTGCAGTCCAAATAGAAAACATTTGATGCATCATACATTACATCCTACATTAGACAAGAATGGGTTACCATTCCTACCTAACTTAAGAAACTTGTCACCTCAGTCCCCAGACATTTACAGACTGTTGTAATTAGAAAAGGGGTATCTCACAGTGGTAAACATGCCATTGTCCCAATTGATTTGAGATATGTTGTTTTCTTGACATTCAAAATCACCTAATTTTTCTCTTTAAAAGATACATCTTCTCTGTTTAAACATTTGTCATATATGTTCTATTCAAAATAAAATATGAACATTTGGATCTTCCACATAATTGCATTTAGTTTTTATTAACAATATGTTCTTTGCCCCAATTTTTTTGGAATTGGGTTTGAATAACACAAGCCAATGCATAATTAATAACCAAAACTTGATATTTTTATTTTATGATTATTATTTATTTGTATTAGTTTTTACTCTTTGTGATGACATTCTGCCTTACCTGCCTCCCAGTCTTCCTTAAAATTATTAAGGTCAGTCTTCCTTAAAATTATAATGAAAAAAACTACTGCTCTAACGAGTCAATCGATTTCCAAAAATTACTTTTCTAACTAACTGCTTAGTAAACAGTGTGCAGCAATTTGGACAGCCAATCACAGATCAGCATGATTCAGCGTTAGTCAAGGAGTGCAACAAGTTATGAGGACAGCAATAAATGGATTTATGGGAGGATTCAGGATTATTGGAAGAACCATTAACAATGTTAGGTATGCAGATATCATTATCTTAGTAGTCACATCACAAGAATAACTACAGGAACTAGTGTATCATACTGAAAAGCTACAAAGGAATATAGTATGCAGACCATCGCAGATAAAACCAGAGAGCACCTTCCCGCCAGCAAGCATCAACCCAGCAGTCAGCAAAAGCATGTGCTACAGCTGCCACACTACAAAGGCGGTGCCAACTAGGCAGCCTACCACATCCGGCTAGTGAGTGCTGGTGAAAATACCTCTGGAGAGCCGGCGTGACCTCACCGCCCTGACGGCGGCTCTACAAGCATGGTTTACGAGATGCCAGACTGAGCTGGTAGCAAAACAGCTACTCAGCACAAGTCTCAGGGACATGGTGAACCGGATACGGGTTCTTCTGTGTCACTAATACGTTTTGGGACGTTTGTGGATTTACTATCGGATTTGTTGCTGGACACTAACAGAAAAATAGAGCTTTTAACGGATTATTGGCCCGCCGTGATTTCACTGTGGGGCTTGGGGGTAAACTGATCCGGCACAGCTTTTCGGTGGGGCGGATCAAAAAAGAGTGCATCCTCGGCTCTGACTTTTTAAACAATGCTGGCGCGGGCACAGCACGACATCAATACGGGCGATGCTTGCCCTATCCGCCTTCGACCCCAATGACTTCCTCTATCTAAACGGGAGGTTGCAGAGCAATAGATCCGTGAAATGATAGCAGCCAGAATTATTGAACCATCATGCAGCCCCTGTGATGCTGGCTAAAAAAGAATCATGACAGCTGCCGTTTTTTATGTGTATTACTGTAGACTGAACACGGTTACTAAAATTAACTCTTACCCGCTCCTGCAATTCGATGACACGCTCGATAGACTGTCCAGTTTCACGAGGTTTAGTTCACTCAGTCTCTGTATTGGTTATCGCCAAGTTTTGTTTTTCATAAGCAGCGAAAGAAAAGACAGCTTTCACTATCGGCACCGAGCTAAGGCACTTTACAGTGCTACCATTCGGACTTTGTAATTCACCAGCGAAGCTTGAGAGATTGATGGACCAAACTTTGTCTGATGTTCCCCGGAAAACACTTGTTGTTTATTTGGACGATGTTTTAGTGAACACCGCTGAATTTAACAGAGTGTCAAATTTAAATTACACACCAAGAAATGTTCATTTATGCAAAGCGAGTAAATTTCCTGCGACATGTGATTAGCGGATTGGGTATTGAAACAGAGCCGAAAAATACTGAAGCTGTATGCAACTGGCCAACACCACGGAATATTAAACAACTATGGGGATTCCTGGGGCAGGCTTCATACTACTGTCACTTTGTAAAGGGCTTTGCAGACATCGCAGCACCACTTTACCATCTCACTGGCAGCGGTGTAGTTTCACTGGTCAGCAATGGCAGAGCGGGCATTCAGCGAGCTGAAACAACGGCTGTACAGCGTACTGATCCTGACCTACCCGAGGCTAGAGGGGTATTTCGACATTGACACCAGCAGTCTCGGTTTTGGAGCTATACTGTCCCAGGTGCAAGATGGAGCTGAGAGCATTATTGGATATTACATCGGGCATTTAAACAAAGCAGATCAGAATTACTGTGTGACACAAAGGGAATTATTGGTTGTTGTTGCGGGGCTGACATATTTTCTGTCATACCTGTATGGATTACAGTTCTTGATGCAGACAGATCATGCTTCTCTGATGCATTTATGGGAGCCAGCGGGACAGTTAGATTTCTATCTTTCAGGAACTTGCAAGACTTGCAGGACTTTAAAATTGAACTTGACAGAACTTTTACTGGCTGGGGTGTAATAACAATGTGAACTTGTGCGCACAGCTAAAAAGGGACCAAAACAGCAATCACACACGCATGGGAGTTGGTGTTTGGGGTCCCACCGGATGGGGGGGCAAAAATTCAAAACCGGAATATATGACTGAACTCGTGTGCACCACATTACCCAGCTCAATCAGATGGATAATGACATACCCTGCCACAGAGATCCACTCACTATTGGGCTTGAGTATGGCTTTACAACCCATGCAGGCGAAAGAACTTTGTGCAACACTGCAATTGGATTGGGTGGGACCGTGCGTTGTCAAGAAACGGCTTTGAGAAGTCGTGTACCGGATCATGCATGATTGCAAGCCATTGGTGGTGCACCGTGACCGGCTAGTTCTAGACTGGCCAAGGGGGAGGTTGCAGACATTTTAGATCGGGGTGCTGTGGACACTGGGGAGTGATAGAACTGAGCGTGTCGCATTAACCTTTAATTCACCGAGCACAGCACACAAGGTGGATGCCACTGCGGTTCCGGGATGCCTGACTGTTTAGGGAGGCTGTGTGGCATTCCGCCACTGTGGATTAGGGGTGTGAGCATGGCCGGAGCTAACCAGGAGGCAGTGCGCGGGACTAAAGTTCATGTTCAAGCTTTATTTAACATGTTTTTATGTGTTTAGGAATTGTGTTGAGGAATGTTTATGATTAATGTAGTTAATTATGCATGTTAGTTTTGTATGTAATGTTATTTTGTTTAGTAGGGTAATTAACAGGGGGGTTGTGTGAGTGAGTTGACTGTCTGACAGTGTGTGTTTGTGCGTGTGACAGCTTTCTTTTTAATAAAGTTCCGCGTCCTTGCTGTTACGTCCCAATATTTACATGTGTCTTAGATTTTTCACAACATTTTAAATTAAAAATGGCAAAGAAGAGCTGCATTTAGCTACTCATTATCTCACCCTACAAACAGCTGCAGCCAGTAACACTAAACCTCATTTTATTCTCTTTAATATCCATTTGAAAATACCTGTGTTATAATAATGCATTTTGATGAATGGTGTTTACAGCAGTAGCAGGTCAGGTAAACTGTTCACCCATAAATCACACTAATAAATGCAACATGATAAAATCATCTTGATTAAAACAAAACATTTAAGATAGAATTTTACAAATATTTAACATCAATCAGTGATGTACATGTTAATAATGTCTATCGGCATATTTGTTTATGCAATGATTATACCTTAGGTAAAGTTTTAAGCGTTTTGGGGGCTATATAAGAAAACACACATTTAGACACACAAACCACAGGACATTTAGAGTAGCCAATCCACCTACTGGCATGTTCTATATGAAATTGGAAAAGTTTACATAGGAAGCAATACAAGAATAGAAATGAGCCATGAACCGTGAGATGGAAACAATATACACAGTGCACCACCATGACACCATAGAAAATAAAGCAAAAAGCCTAATATACTGTAAACTATTGAGATACACTATATTTCTAAAAGTATTTGCTCCCCCTTCCAAATGATCGGAATCAGGAGTTCCAATCACTTCCATGGCCACAGATGTATAAATGCTTGAGCATACCAATACATTTTGGACAATTCCATGCTCCCAACTTTGTGGGAACAGTTTGGAGCTGAGAGCCAGGTTTTCTCGGCCAACATCAGTGTGTGACCTCATAAATGTGTTTCTAAAAGATTGGTCAAAAATTCCCATAAACACACTCCTAAACCTTGTGGACCACCTTCCCAGAAGAGTTAAAGCTATTCTTGCTGCAAAAGGTGTACCGACATCATATTGAACCTCATATGTGAGTCAAGGAAGGTGAGCGAATACTTTTGGAAATATAGTATATATTTATGATTATTGATTAATAAAGGAGAACAACATGAGTTTAGATTTACAAATATTCATTTATAATAAAAATTAGTTTCCATCCTATGGACTTAAACTCTCTGCTTCCTCTCAAGGTTTCTTCCTCTTTATTACATGGAGTGTTTCCTTCTTATGGTTTGCTCATTTGTGATAAAAGTAATTTATATAAACTTCATGATTATATCTGGTATTTAATTTCTCTAGCTTTGCGACAATGTTCCACTGTAAAAGTTCTATAGAAATTAAACTAAACTTAACTAAATATAAGAAAAAAAAAATAATAATAATACTACTAATAATAACAATATACATTATATTGCTCTAATAATAATAATAATAACAACAATAATAATAATATACATCATATTGCTCTAATAATAATAATAATAATAATAGCAACTTTTACAATCCCAGAGACATTTTACAATAAAGCAATGAAAATTAAATACAAAGAAAAATCATTACAACAACATAAATCACACAAAATAAATTACACTTCAATATACATAGCAGTAAAGGATATTTTTTAAAATTTTGACAGAGAAGTAGCAGACCGGACAGAAAAGGGGTGTTCCAGAGGATGGGAGCAGCCCAAAGCGAAGGTTGTCTCACCCAAAGAGTCAGAACTTAATTATAAAGAATAAAATAATAAAATTACACAGACAAAAAACATGAAGGCTTTTCCAACATAGTGCATATATAAACATCAACTGAGGAAAAGAACTGTAAAATATTCAATAAATAAATAAATTAAAATAATATAAAATCAACGGCAGGAACTAACAGTTTATACAAATAATATCTAGGTGCTATTAGGTCATAATTACTTTGAATGCTTTCCTTAAAATAAATTATTTCTTATTGTCAACAATCATTGTTGTTCTATTAATTCTGACCAATTTCCACATAGACAAACTCATCAATTCCTGTAATTATAGACGCATGTATTTTGGGGCCATGCACCAATTTTGGAATGAGTTGAGTAGAAAATTACATTGATATAGACTGAAATAAAAAAAAAATGCTTTTTAGGGCCATGCCTAAGGGCATGATTTCATTTGTTCGCTACATGCATTAAATAGAACCGTACCACCACAAAGTATGCTGGGGAAATTAGCCGAAATGACTATAGGTGGAATTAAAGTTAAATGCTGTGGACAAATGAAAATTATGCGGTATAGATGTGGCTTCCTAGCATTTTACTCAGAGTCACAACTATTTTGCAAGTGGGTGACGACTGGTACTGTTTGTTGTATACAATACAGAAAAAGAGACAAACAGATAGAAAGACCAACAGGCAGACAGACCAACAGACAGACAGACAGACAGACATACAGACAGACAGACAGACAGACAGACTGATAGATAAAGAGTCAAATATATTTTATATATATGCAGTAAATAATCATTTATTATTTTTATGACCAATTACACTGAAATAATTATGATGTACTCATTTATTCATTTTCTATATCCGCTTAAACCTAGTTTTAGGGTCATGGGAAAGCCGGTGCCCACCCGACAAGTCTGGGAGCGAGGGCAGGAACAACTTTAGACAGGGTGTCAATTTATCATAGAGCACATACAATCACGCACACAATTACACACTAATGGACAATTTATAGACATTTATTATCCTATCATGCATGTCTTTAGAATGCGGGAGGAAACCAGAGCACCTGGAGAAAACCCGCGTAAACACAGGGAGAACATACTAACTCCAAAGAAATTTCCCAAATTCTCAAACCTGGGATCTTTTTGATGTGTAGCCAAAGCACTATCCACTGCACAACCGTGCCACCCATTATGATGTACTGTTACTGTATATTTACAATATATGATCGTTTTTAGTGAATTACATGTTTAGTCCCATATTCTATAGTATATTAATTATACTATAATTACTATACAAGACTAAATTAGTACATTTTACCTGTTTAAGCCCATGACTTACTGTATTAACTAGTAATTGTCAGTGAGTATTATTATTATTATTCAGTGTAAATAATATTTTTGCGAAGGTATATGCAAAGTGTGTATTAAAGCAAATTAAAAATTATCTGTAGAAATTGTGTGAAGCTGCTGAAGGTTCCAAGAAAAACTCCCCCGATCACATGAACATTACAAAGGTGATTTTCCCTCATAAATAATTGATTATATGAAATCTCTGTTAACGTGAAAATCAAATTTTAATGTTAGATATAACATTAAAACAACATACACTTAGGTTAATAGTATAAAATTGGTTCCTCATTACATTGCAGTGGCACCTGCCAGGTGGTGGGATATACTGTATTAGTCAATTCTAGATGTCAATGTGTTGGGAACAGGAAAAAAGGGCAAGTCATTACTTTATAACTGTTTGTCATATGTAGTGGTTAGTACATACAAAAAGTGGTCCAAGCAGAGACATCTGGAGTTGGGACAGGGTCATGTGTGTTTCTTTTAAGAACACTCAATAAGAGTTTGGGGACTGAGGACACTTATTGTTGAAACTTTATAGGTGGAATTCTTTTACATACTTATTTGATGTACAACTTCAGTTACTCAACAGTCCAGAGACCAAAACAGGTCTGGACTACAGGCTGCCAGCCTAGTACATGTACTCTTTTACTACAAAGCCATGCTGTGTAACACAAGTTACCTATGCCATCTGCTCTAAAACACCACCATACCATCATTAATGCTGTCTTTTGAACGTTGCACTTAGCAAACCGGACAGATCTTTTCCTCTTTGTCCCAAAGGAAACGACATCCATGATTTCCAAAAACAATTTAAATTGTGGTCTTGTCAGACTATAGGAATATTTTCCACTTTGCACCAGTCTATCTCAGATGAGTGTATGTATGTATGTTTATATGAAAGGCAAAGGAGAATCTTGAAGATCAGAACATGTGTCATAAAGAGAGAGATGTTACTGCAACGACCAAATCCAGAGTTCACTAATTACAATTATTTAAACAGATACCAATTCAAATTCAGATACCAACTGAATTCTTTTGTCAGCAAAATTCTCTAATTATAATACTGAAAAGCTTCTTGTAGTGGACATTCATAGAGCCATAATTACAATACACTGCAATATGTAAATATCTCCATATATCTATCTATTAACAGTGCTCAGCATAAATAAGCATACTCCTTTGAAAACTAAGATTTTAATCAGTATCTCAGTAAAAAAAACAAAAGAACAATTTTCTGAACTGTGATAAAATATCTTTTATAGAAAATTTGTTTGACCCATAATCATTGAAGAGTAATCTGCAGTTTAACTCTACAGCAATCACTTTTATGTCTAATATTTAGTGACTGTCATTTTTTTTATTCTTAATTAGAATTTTTTAATCTACATTTTAGCATTTATATCTTTTTACAACAAGGTCTTGAATTTATTTGTTTTAAATCTATCTATCTATCTATCTGTCTGTCTGTCTGTCTGACTATCTGACCAGCCATGTATTGACCAATCAATCTGTAAATTTATTTTGTAAAAGGAATAATCATGTTACAGAAGGCTAACAATGGTAATTAATACATTAATTAAAATAAAATACATTATTAATTAAATAACTAAATTAAAAATAAATGAAAGTATTTCTGTGTTTACCAGTCTTTTATAGCACATTCCCCAATATTAATTATCACTTTACTTTTGTATTTCACATGAACATCTACTAAGATCTACATACATATTTATATTGTCTTAAACAGAAATGCCAGGGTTTAATGTGTCACAGTCTGGCTTTCTCATGTGTGGTATAATGGTATATGTATTTATGTAGAGTATTTTTTATTTATTTATTTATTTATTCTTTTGTGTTCTAGTGAG
>JAOUQV010000023.1:6840002-6851286 GCA_028565295.1 Aspidoras spilotus | reverse complement strand
GACATACCAGAGTTCAAAAGAGGACAAATTGTTGGTGCACGTCTTGCTGGAGCATCTGTGACCAAGACAGCAGGTCTTTGTGATGTATCAAGAGCCACTTTGGGGTGTTTTGGAGGAGCAAGTCAGACGGTTTCCTGCACCAGCATCACGTAGTGACCTGGCCACTATCCTGCAAGAAGAATGGCTTAAAAAACCTTTGACCACTGTGCAAGACTTGTATGTGTCATTCCCTAAACAAATTGATGCTGTATTGGCCGCAAAAGTGAGGAAGGGTTTCTCTCAAGGTTTCTTCCTTACTTACTCTGGAAGTTTTTCCTTGCCACCGTCACCACCGGATTGCTCATCTAGGATAAAACATTTTCTGTAAAGCTGCTTTGGGACAATGTCCATTGTTAAAAGGTTTATAAATAAAATTGAATTAAATTATGCTCCATCCCTGCCCCCACATTTTTCACCCACTTATTAGAGAAGCAGAGCAAAGGCACGCTAGATGCAATCAGGCCACTGACATCTGCAGCTGTTGAGCCTAACCCTTCCAAGGTGGTGCTGCAGCCAGGTTCAACTGACCTGGGCAGGCTCAGGTGACTGATACGGGCTAAGCAACTAACAAGGAAAGCAAAAAAAGGCTGCAAAACAAGGGCTGTCTGTTGCAATTATTCCAGACAAATGAACGCACATTGTATATTTAAATGTATTTGTTCGATTATTTGATTGATTTTTAAATACAATTACAGATAGATTCCTTAAAATGTAATGATTTTGAATTATATTTTCAAAATGTGTTGAATACATTTCTATAACAGCATAAATCGACATTTTTACATTTTTTATTAATTTATTATTCTAATTTGGGTTTGATTTTAACAATTTCCATGTGTACGTCCAACCCAAACTCATTAGCTATGAATATCAAATTATATGTAAATTTAAACACTCACATGTGTCCTGTTGTGTACTTATCAATCTGCGTGTATAATTAACATCTCCATACTGATCATTAATGAAGCTTGAATGATCAGAAATAGTGCCATATTCTTTAAACCAATTAACCAAAAGAGAAACCATTCATTTGGAAATATATGGAAAAAGTAGAGGTAAAAGTTGTGCCTTTTGGGTGATGTTGTGTGCGGGGGGAAACTCGCTGAGAAACCTTGAGAGGAATCAAATTCAAAGGGATCAAAGCCCATGCTCATTTGCGTCATAACAGATTAAAGATTATAGATATCTATAATGGTTTGTGTGTGTGTAAGTTACATGAGCTTCCACAGGGCATAGACCATTAAGGTGGATCAGGCAGACATAAAGATTTTGAATGTTTATAACCACAATGCTCATTTTTTGTGTGAGGCCACTTACAGTAGTTCCTTTTCAAATCAAAAAAGAAAAAGATTTTTTCTTTCCTCGGATTTTCACTTATTTTCAGTGGAAAGAGCAACCAAAGCATTAAGTGCAGCCATGTTAAGATTTGTAGCAGGAAATTTCATCAGGACTCACTGTAGTCTACCTGTCAGCTTCTCAAACATACTTTGCAAAGTGTGCAGTCATGTATGTAGCAGGTGGGTGGGTTAATCTTATATTTATTGTTGTCACTGTTCTGTGAAAAAAATCCATAAAAATCCCTGCTCATTTCAGTCAGTCATCTGAAACATAGATGGATTGAGAAATGTGTGTGTGTGTCTAAGAGATAGAACATGCTTTAACCTTCGCATATGGCCAAATGCACTGTCTTCACCACAGCCAATTGACCAGAGCAATAAGCCTTTACATATAGAGTATATAGAGTACTAAAGCCATTTTCCACATTCTACCTCAGCATTACTCATTGTTAATGCAAGCCTCAAAACAAGGAGTGCTTGAATGGGGAGATGGGGTGGAGATGCAAGAAAGAAAGAAAAAAGAATAGAAAGGAGAAATACAGAGAGAGATGGCAGGTGGCGCTGAGAGAATATTGGGGGGGGGGGGCTTGCCTCCCAAACTAAATTACAACACTTTACACTAATACACTAGTTAAAAGTTCTCCCTTAGACTGAATTGTTTTTTATTTCTTTTTTTTCCCCAATTGAGTTTCTGTCGTTTTCAGCTGTGAAAGGCACAGCGATTATTGTGGTCACTCGAGGGGCAATTTCAGCGCTGTCAGAAGCAAGGTTGGAAACAGCTCACAACCCTTTAGAATATATGCTGACTGCACTAGAGTGCTTGTGTTCTGTTGCCGTGGTTGCTGTTGCGTAGAGGTCAAGCTAAGATTAAATTAAAGGAATCTCGTCAGCATGCTGGGCTTGTGTAAGGCTTTTTCAAGGCCCATCTGTGTACTCCAAATGCTTTTAGTGTCAAAGGTGCTGGTGGAGATGTGAGGAATGTATCCGAAACCCACTATAGTGAAATCTGCTCTGGAGAGAATCTGGGTGACAAATGATTCCAATCTAAGCAGCACGTGCCCTTGACTTGACCCTGACCGTCTCTTACAACCAAGCAAGTGCAGTCACCGGAAAAGATGTTGTGCTCTAATAACGCTCTGGTCCAGGTGGTGGACAAATGGAGAAGGGAGTGAATGAGGGATAAGAAAGGGGGTTGAACATATCAGGTGCAGGTGGATAATGAGATTGCTTGTTTGCTCCCTGAAAATTACCTTACAAGACCTTGCAGTGCATTGAGGCCATCAAACCTACCTTATGAACTGGGATAATTCCATAGGGTGCGTGTTGTGTCAAGGACTGCAATCTCTTTTTACATAGCAGCTGTATAGTGAAAACATGCAAATGGGCCCCAGTAGCGCTTTCTTCTTGTGTATTCCCTTTACAAAGCATTAGCCCCACCTGAATCATAAAGTCAGCACGCCAAGCTCAGTTGTGGCAATGCACATCTCTCCAGAAAGGTCCAGATAGCATGCTGGGTATGCAAATGAAAATTCTCTATCCCTTATTTTCACCTCATACCTCCCTGCTGTCGAAAAAATCGCTCACTTCTAATCCTTCCCTACTTTCACCTTTTAATCCTAGAATCACAACACACAAGAGTGTCTGACAAAAACATGCCAATTCAAGAGATGACATTAAAAACATAACTGCATTTAAATATGGAGGAAAAATGAGAGCATGAGTGTTCTTTATTCTCTCTCAGATATTTTGGGTTTAAAAACAGATCTGAATAAAACATAATTTTGCAAATAAAAATTCATAAAATGTATACTATGGCGGCCCACTTATTCAGTCAATATTGCTACCACTACATAGGACCTTCATTGGTTGTTTTTGCATGTTACCCCATGACTGTGTAGGTTTCCTTTAGGAGCTCCAGCTTCCTCCTATAGTACAAAAACCTGCATACTATTTAAGTCAAACTGGAAATACCAAACTCCCTCTCCAAAGATGTACCATGTACTAGAGGTCTGACTGGACTGGTTTACTGCAGGTACTCTGGTTTTCTCCCACATTCAAGACATGCACGATAGGTGAATTGGTGGGGTCTGACTGAAGAGGTCTGACTGGACTGGTTTTTTAATCCCACGCATGCCAACATCAGCAGCATTTGTCCCGCTCCTGTCTGTCACATAGCACCCTTCTGCATAACATGTCAGCCCTCTTCAGCCTGCTACATAGCACATCAGCCAAGTCCCATAAGCTGTTATAACATTAAGTTAGATTAATGATATTGAGTGCTTCAAATTGAATTACACAGTTTTTAAAACAACAAAATATTAAACAATTCATATAAACATTCCAGGATCCTTCTTTGTGGAGTTTTCATGTTCCTCTGTTGACGGCCTTAGCGGATTACAGACTCTGATTTAAGAAAAAGTTCTGGAACAAATAAATAAAGGCACTTCTTAAATGTAAAACATTACAGTACAACTTTAATTAATATACACATTACCCACATGCTCCCCGTTACACACCTGACTATAGTGCAACTGGCGCAAGTGTACTACCATAAACAATATAAGCATGACATGCTTTAATTGCACTAGCTCTTTCCAGTTCTTTTTTCTTTGTAAGGAGACTGTCATCCATATAAAGTTGGTTTTAGAGTTACAATTCATTGTGAATTATTGTACTAGCTGAATGTATTTATCAATCACTCTATTATTTGTATTATTTCTTTTAGGCTATTTATTAGTTTGCAAGATTTTTTCACATGTACATTAATATATATGGTGTCCTTTACTAACTGCCCATGTGTGTGTGTATTTGGGTAAAACATGATTCTAAACAAATAAAGAAAAAAATTTATTTATTTTTCAAATATTTTAACTTTTGGCCCTGTACATCAGAGATATTTAGTATAATGCTTTAGGTTTAAAAATCTTTTAAGAGCCATGTGATGCATTATATGAAAAACACATCACATGTGTGGACACGTTTCTCATTGAAAGCTGTAATTCAGCGCTCGGGAATGTGGAGGCGTGCAAATGTGCACTTTCCATATTTATCAAACAGTGGTCATCCTAATAACAAAAACAAACATACAGACTCTGTATAATACTAAATAGTAGATAAATACTCTGTGTTAAGTTCCTCACAAATTACCTTCAGGAATCACATGAAAAAAAACCTCAATAGAATTTGAAATAAGGATGAAAAGTACCTGAATATAAATACATCAAGAATCATCAACTCATAGACATGCACTAACAGTGGCTCCAGTTCCAGGACAGATAGTTAAGTCAATACAATTATTATTATTATTTTCATAGTAACCACCTCCTGGACATGGTGGAAATTGTTTATAAACCATTTAAAACAACTATTGTATTGTGAGACAAGATGTTTTCTCAGTCCTTTTCAAAAATTAATTTCATTTCATCAAAAACATCATCACAATATATGGAGGGCTTTGGCAGCTTTACAGCCATACAGTCTTATTCATGTCCTGGGAAAAAAATAACTGAGAGAATAATAATAATAATAATAATAATGATAATAAAAAAATAGTAATTCAATTCAGTTTAGCTTAGAGTTTATTTTAAAAAATGTGTGTTTACAATGGAACATTGTTACAAATCAGATTTACATACATTTTATACAGTATATAATCATAAAATAAATACAGTTATTTTATCCATACTGAAGAAGCCGAATGGGGCCAGTGGAAAAATCTCTCTGAGAAGACAAGAGGAACAAAGTGGAACCAGAATCAGAAGGGAATCAAATCCTGATTTGGGTGGTAACAGAAAATAAGCCATTCAGCTTGCTCATTATGGATAAAAGGAAACTTATAAACTTTGTGATTATATCATGTACTTTATTTCTGTCATGCTGCTTTGTGGATAGTGCTGTTGCCTCACACCTGGGTTCAATCCCCAAGGGAAGAACCGGGTGTGGAGTTTGCATGTTTTCATTTTTGCATGTTCTCCCTGTGCTTGCGTAGGTTTACTCCAGGTACTCTAGTTTCCTCCCACAGACAGGATGTGCACGATAGGTGAATTGGGGGTGCTAAATTGTATTTACTTGTCTATGATTTGTCTAAAAGATGTGAAACTTGTTTTTGTGTTATTAACATGGCCATCGATAGTGAAGATGTCTTTAATCAATCAATAAACAATATAGTGCAAGTGTACTACAATAAACAATATAAACATAAGAACATACTTTAATTGCACTTGCACTTTCTAGTTCTTTTTTTCTTCGTAAGGGGACAGTCATCCATATGAAGTTGGTTTAAAGTTACACTTCATTGTGAATTATTCTCCTAGCTGAATGTATTTATAAATTAATAGTAATTATTATTACTATTTCTTATAAGCAATTTATTTATTTGCGAGATTTTTCTACATGTGTGTGTGTGTGTGTAAAACATGACTCCAAATAAATAATGAAAAATAATGTATTCTTTAAAGATCTTTAATATCACAATCTAAGTCTGAATATTATTAAAGAGCAGTAACAAAAACATGATGAAATTCGAAATGCAGTGGGTGTGTAAAATACGATCTGAGAACTCAAAATGAAATCCAATGAGTTCTATCTGGTCCTCATCTTTAACAGAAGCGACATTAGCACAGTGTTGACTCAGCATATATCCTGCTCAGGAGCTGGAATGAAGTGACGAGGCACGGAAGCAAAGAGACATCAGTGTGTTCTTGAGTACAGACGAGATTGAAAAACACATTACATGTGTGGGCACACTTCTCTTTGAAAGCTTAGAAAAATTTGAATATCGTGAAAAAGTTTATTTATATCAGTAATGTCATTCAAATAATTAAACTTGTATTTTAAACAAATTCATTACACACAGACTGATATATTTTTATTTTTTTAAGTTTGATGATTATAACTGACAACTAATAAAAACCCAAATTCAGTATCTCAGAAAATGATAATATTGTAAAAAGGTTCAATATTGAAGACACCTTGAGCCACACTCTAATCAGCTAACTAACTTAAAAAACCCTACAAATGCTTTTACATAGTCTCTCAATTTAGTTGTTTAGTGTCCACAATCATAAGTAAGACTGCTGACTTGCACAAGCAGGGCAAGACATCAAAGGTCATTGCTAAAGAGGATGGCTGTTCATATAGCTCTGTGTCTAAGAACACTAATAAAGTGGCAAATGAATGGAAAAGATGTAGTAGGTACAAGGTGTACAAGGAATGGGCATAACAGCACCCTGGAGAGAATTGTAAAACAAAACCTATTCAAAAATGTGGGGGAGATTTACAAAGTATAGACTTCAGCTTAAGAACCAAAGACAAAGACTTCCACCATCTAATTTATTTGTATCCGTATCTGTACTCGGGGCGAGCAGGGTCTGAACCTTAATCGGGCGTTGTTTAACCAAATGTGAGTGGGGTTTAAATTGGTACCTTATTTTTATGGGAAGCGGAACACCTCAAAAGTCCAAATCGACGAACTCAATAATTCATGCAGCTCAGACTAATCACCCGTGCATCTAACTGGACAGTGCGGCCCGACCCAGTGAGTAGCAAAAATGCGTGTTTATTAGCAACTGAAAAAGTTTGCCAAAACAAAAATTTTTATGATTTAGAATATAGTCCTCATCACCTGGAGGAACACTTCTAACTCTTGATAAAAATAGCTAGCAAGTTTAAATGCTCAGGTGGGCCTCGTGTATGTACTTTATTCTCCTTTGTCATATATTTATATAAATAGTTACCCTATATACTGTGGTGCATAAAGGTTTGTGAATTTTCTATATAATTTAGAAATATTTATATACTGCTCATAAAAATGAAGGGAACACTCAAATAACACATCCTAGATCTAAATGAATGAAATATTCTCATTGAATACTTTGTTCTGTACAAATTTGAATGTGCTGACAACAAAATTACACAAAAATCATAAATGAAAATCTAATTTATTAACCAATGGAGGCCTGGATTTGGAGTCACACACAAAATTAAAGCGGAAAAATACACTACAGGCTGATCCAACTTTGATGTATTGAAACATTGGTGCAGGTTTTAAACTGTTCTATCATGGTGAGGATAGGAAGAGAAACGGAGTTGGGGTGGTACTGAAGGAGGACTATACAAAGAGTGTTGTTGAGGTGAAAAGGGTGTCGGATAGAGTGGTGAGTTTAAAGTTAGAAATTGAGGGTGTAATAGTGAAAGTTGTCAGTGGCTATGCACCACAAGTTGGCTGTGAGTTGGAGGAGAAAGAACGATTCTGGAGGGAGCTAGATGAAGTAGTAGAGAGCATTCCCAGAGAGAGGAGAGTGGTGCATATTTTAATGGGCATGTTGGTGAAGGAAACAAAGGAGATGAGGAGGTGATGGGAAAGTGTGGTGTTAAGCATAGGAATCTAGAAGTACAGATGGTGGTCAATTTTGCAAAGAGGATGGAAATGGCTGTGGCAAACACATATTTCCAAAAGAAGGAGGAGCACAGAGAAAATAACTGGACTGTTGCTCCAATGTGTTGTTTTCAGTGAATTTAAATTTAGCATTTCATTTGGAAATTAAGATCCCAGCGTCTGGAGGAAAAGTGGAGAAACACAATTCAAGCTGCTTGAGGTCTACTGTGAAGTTTTCACAATCATTGATGGTTTGGGAGTCATGTCATCTGCTGGTGTAGGTCCACTATGTATTAAAACCAAAGTCAGCGTTTACCAGGAAATTGTAGAGTACTTCATGCTTCCCTCTGCCTAAAAGCTTTTTGGAGATGGAAATTTCATTGCCTAGCACGACTTGGCACCTGTCCACACTACAAAAATTATCAATACCTGGTTTAATAACCACAGTATCACTGTGCTTGATTGGCCAGCAAACTCACCTGATGTAAACCCCATAAAGAATCTATGGGGTATTGTCATGAGGAAGATGAGAGGCACCAGACCCAACAATGCAAAAGAACTGAAGGCTGCTATTAAAGCAACCTGGGCTTCCGTAACACTTCAGAAGTGCCACACTGATGCAGCAAATTATGCAAAAGAAGCCCTGACCAAGTATTAAGTGCATTTACTGTACATACTTCTAAGTAGGCCAAAATATCTGCATTAAAATGATTTTTTCAGTTGGTCTTATATAATATTCTAATTTTCTGAGATAATGATGTTAGGTTTTCATTGGCTGTAAGCAATAATCATCAACAATAACAGAAATAAACACTATAAATAGATCACTGTGTTTGTAATTAATCTATATAATATAAAATAAATAAATGAATTACTAAAATAAATTTACTTTTTGATGATATTCTAATTTATTGAAATGCATCTGTATATTTTTCTGCAGTAGTATATGAAAAAAATATTTTTAATTTTAAATATTTAATTTGCTAAACAAGAAATTTAAATAGGGCCTGGACAATTATTCAACATTAATACATACTGTATCTCAATATAAAATATTCGATAACAACGACATGATTTTTAAACAATATACATTAGATAACCTTTTTCAAGGGCTAAAAAGTCTAAGGATGTTAAGTGACAATTGTAAGTTTATATATTTTATGGAAATGTTTTTTTTTTCCAAATTAATTTACAACTCTTGTAAACTATTTTGACACAAACTTTCAAAATGTTTGGGGGTATATTTTTGTATGTTAAAATGTCTTTTTATTTTTTTCTCCCTCAACGGGTACATAGACTCCAACCACAAACTTTTTGGCCTGGGGAATTGTCTTTCATGCTTACATAGATGGATTTACTCAAGCAGTTATATAGCTTAGGTGTGCACTAAATAATCTGACACAGTTCTTAAATTTTTTTATATTATAGAGAGAAGAGACACAAACAATAGTGCTTTAATTGTGGGAAGGACTGTGCATAACCAGCAAATTAAACGGCTTTGGGCAGATGTAAATATTGTTGTTTCTGACTTTTATAGACAGCTTTTTCAGTACATGTAACATAATGATATTCTACACAAAGTTTCTGAGATACATCTTTGGGCCCTATAATACGTTTTCTCTAAGAGAATTCAGCATTCATCTGATTAATTTGTCTAACAATGGAACTACTACTAAGATCAGCATATGCCATGACACCTTTGTCATTGTGGAACCCTGGCATGATGATTGAGCCAATATTGAATATGTCTGACCAACAGATTTATGGCATTGATTATGCAGGAGCAAGTGTTTATTATGAAAATGACACACAGACCATCACAGTTCCAGAGAGTATGTTAAATATAAGCACTCTAGATATTAAACACCTTCAAAAGATGCCGAACCCCTTATCAGATGATGAAAATTATGGGATACAGCACTATTTGAATGTTGTAGACTACTTGACATCTAGGTACACCTCCAGATAATATTGATACGTAATGTTTATATACATCAATACAGCTGTTTGAAATTATTTAATTTTAATTGTAAATGTTTTAACAAAAACTCACAAATTAGTTCTATTATTTTTATATATTATGGAAAATGTTGCCATTGGCCATTCCCCTTTCATTTTTAGCACCTACAATGGGGCCAATAAGTATTTAGTTAGCCACTGATTGTTCCACTGAAATTTTCCTACTTTAAAAGAGGAGATAGGTAATTTTCTTCATAGGTTTCACTTCAACTATAAAACAAAACAAGGAAAAAAAATCCAGGAAATCACATCGTAGGATTTTTAAAGAATGTATTTGTAAATTATGGTGTAAAATAGGTATTTGGTCACCCACAAGTTTCTGTCTCTCACAGACCTGTAACTACTAGTTTAAGAAGCTATTTTGTCCTCCACTCATTACCTGTATCAATGGACACCTGTTTGACATCATTATCTGTATAAAAGACACCTGTCCACAGCCGCATACAATCAACTCCAAAAGAAGACCACGAGGAAGAAAATCGTAGACCTGCACCAGGCTGAGAAGAGTGAATCCACAATAGGCCATCAGTTTGGTTTGGTGTGAAACAACTGTAGGAGCAATTGTAAGAAAATGGAAGACATACAAGTCCATTGATAATGTCCCTCGATCTGGGGCCTCATTCAAGAAACTCATGAGATCAGGGAGCAAAAATCACAGAACCACGTGGAGGGAACTGATGAATGACCTGCAGAGAGCTGGGACCATATAACAAAGGCTACCATCTTTAACACACTATGCCGAGAGGGACTCAAATCCTGCAGTACCAGGCGTGTTCCCCCTGCTTAAATCAGTACATGTCCAGGCCCATTTTATAGTTTTCCAGAGAGCATATGGATGATACAGAAGAAAACTGGAAGAATATCATTTGGTCAGATGAAACCAAAACACAACTTTTTGTGTTTGAAGGAAGACAAATTCTGAGTTGCATCCCAAAAACACCATACCTACTGTGAAGCATAGGGGAGGAAACATCATTTATTAATATAACAAAAAACTCAAAGCTGAGAACAGTGAAATGCATAATACATAAGCTTTTATCCTTTTTTTTATAGAATGATAATCTACTGTGATTTTAACAAGCAAACCATCTCTAGGGTTTACTGAGAATGTTCTGACTACCTTACAGTCTCCAATCTCTTTCAAGTGACCTCGTCTACACAATATGTAGTCTACCTGTGAGCTCCTGCCTCGACACTTGTAGGTCACCCTGTGCTCCTCCTTCTTTTGGAAATATGTGTTTACCACAGCCATTTCCATTCTCTTTGTAAAATCCACCTCCATCTGTCCTTCTAGATTCCTATGCTTAACACTAAACCTTCCCATCACTTCTTCATCTGCTTTGTTTCCTTCACCAACATGCCCACTGAAATCTGCACAAATCACCACTCTCTCCTCTCTGGGAATGCTCTCTACTACTTCATCTAGCTCCCTCCCAAATCTTTCTTTCTCCTCCAACTCACAGCCAACTTGTGGTGCATAGCCACTGACAACATTCACCATTACACCTTCAAT
>JAOUQV010000023.1:6787730-6800208 GCA_028565295.1 Aspidoras spilotus | reverse complement strand
GTTAGGTAACACTGACTTCTAACACAGTCAGAGAACACTGACATTTAACACAGCCATAGAACACTAACATCTAACACAGTTTGAGAACACTGACATCTAACACAGTCAAAACACACTAACATCTAACACTGTTAGATAACACTGACATGTAACACACTCAGAGAACAATAACATTTAACACCGTCAGAGGACACTGACATTAAACACAGTTAGAGAACACTAACATCTAACACAGGCAGAGAACACTAGCATCTAACAAAGGCAGAGAACACTGACTTCTAACACAAACAGAGAACACTAACATCTAACACAGTAAGAGAACACTGACTTCTAACACAGTCAGAAAACACTGACATCTAACAGGTAGAGAAGACTAACATCTAACACAGTTAGGTAACCCTGACTTCCAACACAGTTAGGTAACACTGTCTTCTAACACATTCAGAGAACACTGACATCTAATACAGAAAACCCTGACATCTAACACAGTTAGAAAACACTATCATCTAACACAGTTACGTAACACTAATATCTAATCCATTCAGATAACACTGACTTCTAACACGGTCAGAGAACACTGACGTCTAACACAGTCAGAGAACACTGACATCTAAAACAGTTAGATAACTATAACATCGAACACAGTTAGAGAACACTTAATTCTAACACAGTCAGAGAACACTGACTTCTAACATAGAGAACATTGACATCTAACACAGTTAGAGAACACTAACATCTAACACGATTAAGTAACACTAACTTCTAACACAGTCAGACAACACTAACATCTAATCCTTTAAGATAACACTGACTTCTAACACAGAGAACATTGATTTCTAACACAGTCAGAGAACACTAACATCTAACACGGTTAGGTAACACTGACTTCTAACACAGTTTAAGAACACTGACATCTAACACAGTCAGAGAACACTAACATCTCACACAGTTAGCTAACACTGAGATGTAACACACTCAAAGAACAACAACATTTAACACAGTTAGAAAACACTGACATGTAACACAGTCAGAGAACACTAACATCAAACACAGTTAGAAAACACTGACATAAACACTGACAGTTGGGTAACCCTAACTTCTCACACAGTCAGAGAACACTGACGTACAACAATCAGAGAACACTGACATATAACACGATTAGAGAACACTGACCAGAGAACACTAACATCTAACAAAGTTAGGTAACACTGACGTAACACACTCAGAAAACAAGAACATTTAACACAGTTAGAGAACACAGACATGTAACACAGTCAGAGAACACTAACTTCTAACAGTCAGAGAACATTAACATCTAACGCAGTTAGAGAACACTGACATGTAACACAGTCAAAGAACACTTAACATCTAAAACAGTTAGAGAACACTAACATCAAACATAGTCAGAGTACACTTACATGTTACAAAAATAAATCTTTATAATGTTTAAAGTTTATATTAATAAATTAAAATAAACTTTAAACTTCCTTTGTGAGTTTGTGGGAACCTAAAGCCATGGAAGAGACTGGTGTTTCTTTGCTCTGTTGTCAATACACAACTAGATATGAAACATCATTGCTCTTATTGGTGTGGAGAAGTAATTAATCTTGCCATTAGAAGATCGATTTGGGAGATATTTAAAGAGCTTGAGAGCTGGCAACCAGTCAATGGTACAGCAGCTGCCAGTGTTGTCAGATGCTGAAAAAGCACCCTCTGTCCATCAAAACTGCTCCCTTGATGATTTCTTCCTTGTTGCAACCTGACAACCTTAAAATAAATGTAAAATTAGAGCTGCATCTGCCACAACACGTCACTCTCCGGATTGATCAGACGGCTCAGGACTAACAACAGATGATAACGTGCAGAAACAAACTGGTTCAGTCTGCTGGTTTTGAAAAAAAAAAAACATTTGCAGTGTATATATTACATTATTTTACTGTATATATTTTCTGATTTATCAGAAATGAGGAAATTAGCTGAAGAAAAATCTAATCTCTTAAGCCCAAAATATCATATCTAACAGAATAATTTACTTTATGCCATTTAACAATTACTATAACAGTGAAACAACATTTAAACAGTTATATGCATACATTGCTAACCAAGATTAGGGTCAGGAAAACAAATGTGAGCTTTTAAACTATTATTAATAGCATGGAAGTATTACAGAGATTTCATGCCATGTTGAAATCACACTGCACAGGTTTGCTCTATTCATGTTTTTAATAAAAAATATAAAAAAATCTTCCAGCATGTCTGGGCTTGTTGACAATGATTAACATGGTGAGGCTCAGGTGTAAAGAGAGGAATCAGCATACTTCTGTCTTGATACTTGTTTTATTTGAAACAACAAAAATATTCTGCATAGTGTAAGTGTATTCCCTGTAAAATGAGTAAGATAAAATCAAATATGTTATAAAAATATATTAAATTGGATCAAATTTAGGAATTATGAATATATATGCTGCTTGATTGGCCAGCAAACTTGCCTGACCTAAACCCTATAATGAATCTATGGGAAATTGTCAAGAAGAAGATGAGGCACCAGACCCAACAATGCAGACGAAATGAAGGCTGCTATTAAAGCAACCAGGGCTTCTATAACACCTCAGCAGTCCCACAGGCAGATCGCCCTTATGCCATGCCACACTGATGCAGCAATTCATGCATCTGGGATTTGATCCCGGATGAGGCAACCTGGGAATTTCTGTGTGGAGTTTGCAGATTCTCCCCTTGCTCGTGTGCGTTTTCTCCGGGTGCTCCAGTTTCCTCCCACAGTCCAGTGCATGCTAGGTAAATTGGAAATACTAAATTGTCACTAACTTATGTATTGATATGTGACTTTGCGTATGATATGAGACTTAAACAATAAATAAACAAACAAATAAACAAAGATACTTTTCAGTAGGCCAAATATCTGCATTAAAATTCTTTTTTTGCAGTTGGTCCTATATAATATTATAATATTCTGAGATAATGAATTTGGCTTTTCCTGAATGTAGGGACGATGACAGGGAAAGGTAGAGAACTGGCTGATATGATGGAGAGAAGAAAGGTAGATATGTGTGTGTGCAGGAGACAAAGTGGAAGGGGAGTAAGGCTCGAAGCATTGGTGGAGGTTTTAAACTGTTCTATCATGGTGTGGATAGGAAAAGAAATAGAGAAAATTGGGTGGTTCTGAAGCAGGACTATGCAAAGAGTGTTTTTGAGGTGAAAAGGGTGTCAGATAGGGTGATAAGTTTAAAGCTAGAAATTAAAGGTTTAATGAAGAATGTTGTCAGTGGCTATGCACCACAAGTTGGATGTGAGTTGGAAGAGAAATAGGGATTCTGGAGGGAGCTAGATAAAGTGGTAGAGTCATTCCCAGAGAGGAGAGGGTGGTGATTGGTGCAGATTTCAATGGGCATGTTGGGAATGGTGAAGGAAACAAAGGACATGAGGAGGTGATGGGCAGGTTTGGTGCTAAGTATAAGAACCTAGAAGGACAGATGGTGGAAATGAGGATGGAAATGGTTGTGGTAAACAAATATTTCCAAAATAAGGAGTAGCACTGGGTGACCTACAAGAGTAGAGGCAGGAGCACACAGGTAGACTACATCCTGTGTAGACGAGGTTGCTTAAAAGACTTTGGAGACTGTCAGGTAGTAGCAGGGGAGAGTGTAGCTAGACAACATCGGATGGTGGTTTGTGGGATGACTGAGGTGGTTAGGAAGAGGGGCAGAGAAAATGTAGAGAAGAGTGCCAAATGGTGGAAGTTAGGAAAGGAGGAATGCTGTGAGGAGTTCAGAAAAGAGTTGAAAAAGGCTTTGGGATGTAGCAAAGAGCTTCCAGATGACTGGGTAGCAACAGTACTTAGATGGACAGGCAGAAAGGTACTTGGTGTGTCATGTGTACAGTTGAAGGACAGCAAAGAAACTTGGTGGTGGGACAAGGACGTGCAGGAGATTATTCAGAGGAAGAGGTTGGCAAAGAAGAAATGCGGCAGGGAGAGGACTGAAGAGAGTAGGCAGGAATATAAAGAGATAAAGAGTAGGACAGAGAGGGAGGTAGCAAAGGCCAAGCAGAAGGCCTATGATTAATTGTACGAGAGGTTAGACAGTAAGGAAGGAGAGAAGGAGTTGTATCGCCTTGCGAGGCAAAGAGATGGGAAATGGTGTGCAACATGTCAGAGTAATCAAGGATAGAAATGAAAATGTACTGACAGGTGAGGAGAGGGTAAGAGAAAGATGGAAGGAGTATTTTGAGGAGCTGATAATTGAAGAGAATCACAGGGAAAGGAGAGTGCTAGGTATAAAAATGTGGAACAGGAAGTAGCAGATTGGCAAGGATGAAGAAAGGAAAGCTTTGAACAGGATGAAGAATGGAAAAGCAGTCGGCCCTGATGACATACCGGTAGAGGTATGGAAATGTATAGGAGAGATGGGATTATTGTTTTTGACTCGACTATTCAATGAAATTTTTGAGAGTGAAATGATGCCTGAGGAATGGAGGGAAAGTGAACTTGTACCAATTTATAAGAACAGGGGTGATGTGCAGATCTGTAAAAATCACAGGGGCATAAAGTTAATGAGCCACACATTAAAGATTTGGGAAAGAGTTTTGGAAGCTAGGCTTAGACAAGCAGTGACTATTTGTTAGCAGCAGTATGGTTTCATGCCAAGAAAGAGCACCACAGATGCGATTTTTGCTTTGAGAATGCTGATGGAGAAGTATAGAGAAGGCCAGAAAGAGATACACTGTGTCTTTGTGGATTTAGAGAAAGCTTATGATAGGGTGCTGAGGGTGGAACTCTGGTGGTGTATGCGGAAGTCCAGAGTTGCTGAAAAGCGTTAAATTGGTCAAGGACATGTATGAGATCAGCATGACAGTAGTGGGATGTGATGTAGGAGTGACAGATAGTTTCAAACTGAAGGTAAAACTGCATCAAGGATCGGCTCTGAGCTAATAGATAGATAGACTAATAGATAAGGTCAGACAGGAATCACCATGGACTTTGATGTTTGCAGATGACATTGTGATCTCTAGTGAGAGCAGGGAACAGCTAAAAGAACTTGGAGAGGTGGTGTTATGCTCTGGAAAGGAGGGGAATAAAAGTCAACATTGTTAGACAGAATACATGTATGTAAATGAGAGGAAGGAAGATAGAATTGTTTGGCTACAGGGAGAAGTGGTCACAAAGGTGCAGGAGTTCAGGTACTTAGGATCAACTCTCCAGGGAAATGGGAAGTGTGGAAAAGAAGTGAAGAAGAGAGTACAGACAGGATGAAGTGGATGGAGAAAAGTGTCAGGGTTGTAGCAAAAGTAAAAGGAAAGGTTTATAAGAGAGTAGTGAGACCAGCCTTGTTGTATAGTTTGGAGACAGTGGCACTGACTAAGAGACAGGAAGCAGAGCTAGAGGGTGCAGAGCTTAAGATGTTGATGTTCTCGTTGGGAGTGACCAGTATGAACAGGATTATGAATGAAAACATCAGAAGGACAGAGGAAGAAAATTGGGAGAGGGCAGACTGAGGTGGTTTGGACATGTGCAGAGAAGGGACAGTAGGTATATTGGTAGGAGGATGTTAGAGATGGAGCTTCCAGGCAGGAGACAGAAAGGAAGACCAATAAGGAGATATATAGATGTGGTCAATGTAGCTAGCAGGTAGTTGGCGTGAAATCAGAAGATGCAGAGGATAAAGTCAGGTTGAAAAGATTGACTTGCTATGGCGACCCCTGAATAAGGGAGAGACCGAAAGAAGAAGAATGATTTTGGGTTTTCATTGGCTGTAAGCAATAATCATCAACATTAACAGAAATAAACACTTGAAATAGATTTGTGTTTGTAATGAATCTATATAATGTATGTATTTAATTGTTTGTATTAAATTACTGAACTGAATGAACTTTTTGATGATATTCTAAGTTAACGAGTTGCACCTGTATATATACATTATTAGGTAACACCTGTTCAATTGGGATTTTCAGACACAACCATCTCTAGGGTTTACAAAGAATGTTCTGAAAAAAAAAACTTATCTAGTGATTGGCAATTGTGTGGATGATAATGCCATGTTGATGTGAGAGATTAGAAAAGAATTGGCAAAAGAGATGATAGAAAGGCCACAGTAACTCAAATAATAACTGGTTACATCCAAGGAATGTAAAATACCATCTCTTAAGGTATACAGGGGTCCAAAATTTACTAACAAGGTGTACCTAATAAAATGGCCAGAGACTATATATATATATATATATTGTATGAAAATATGAAAAAGGCTACCATCATTAACACACTATGCTGAGAGGGACTAAAATCTTGCAGTGCCAGCTCTGCCTCCCTGATTTAGCCAGAACATGTCCAGGCCCATCTGAATTTTGGCCGAGGGTGGATCTGACCCTGACCACGATTGGGAGAATATCATCTGGTCAGGGTCAGATTAAACCCTACCTTCTCTGAAGCATGGTAACATTATGCTTTATGGCTGTTTTTCTGCAAAGGGGACAGGTCGACTAATCTGTGCTAAGGAAAGAATGAACTGGCCTGTGAGTTATGAGATTTTAAGCCAAGACCTCTTTCCATAAGTGACAGCATTGAAGATGAAACGTGGCTAGGCCTTTCAGCATGTCAATGATACCAAACACACTGCTCGGGCAACTAAGAAGTGGCTCCGTAAAAAGCATTTCAAGGTCCTAGCCAGTCTCCAGACCTCAACCCCAAATTTGTGGAGGTATTTGAAATTCCATGTTGCCCAGTGACAGCCCCAAAACATCACTGCTCTAAAAGAGATCTGCATGGGAGAATACCAGCTACAGTGTATGCAAACCTGGTGAAGACTTACAGAAAACATTTGACCTCTGTCATTGCCAACAATATTTAGGTTATAAAGTATTGAGTTAAAGTTTGGTTATTGACCAATTACTTATTTTCCATCATAATTTACAAATGAATTCTTTAAATATCCTACAATGTGTTTTCCTGGATGTTATTTATTATTTTGTCTCTTATAGTTGAAGGGTACCTATGATGAAACGTACAGATCTCTCTAATTTTTCTAAGTAGGAGAACTTGCACCGTGCTATTTGGCCCCACTGTATATATATATATGAAGAATATTTCACTATGAAAGAGTACTGGTTATAAAAGGAGTATCTTAGAGTAGCAGCGGCTCTCAAAAGTAAAGATAGGAAGAGGATCAACAATCCCCCTAATTGTGCGCTGACAAATAGTGCAATAATATCAGAAAGGAGCTCCTGTGTTTTGCTGTATTGCAATTATGACAAAATCAAAGTCTCCAGAAAAGTATTCATAGCATGTTATGAAATTTATTTAATGACATTTATGAAAATTTATTTAACAAAAATGAAATATTTTTAACAAAATAAAACTAAATTAAATTTATTTAACAAAATAAAACAAATGATTGCAAAAAATAACTAAACACATTTAGTGAGGGACTCTGGTGAGTACAGGTACAAGTATGAGGTGGCTGTGAAACACATTAAAAAGACAAAACACATTGAAAAGACTTAACCACATGAGCTGGTGCCAAATACATACAAACACGCCAACACACACACAGCACAATGAACATGCCCCAAAGTCCTCTTCCTCCTCCCATTTAAAGAGAGACTAATGAGGCAAAAAATGCAATTCAGGTGCACACCATTCACAGCGGTGTGCGTTTCCGGAGATGCTATGCCCCAAGGCACTGCCGTGTGCAACACACACACAAAGACAGACAAGTAGACATACATTTACAGACAAACATGGTAAATCACAGCCTCAGCGCCACCCCAAGCAGGATTCCTGTCTTGCCGCTACCACTAAATAATGGTAGCACTGGCACTTATAAGATAATTTAATTATAAAGCTGCAAAATTTCTGAGTGACTACATTCAATACAAAAGCATGTTCTGTTTGTTTAATGGAGTAATATAAAAGCATGAGACGATTGATTAAAAAAGTAGAATGAATATATTTTTTTTATATTCAAAAAGGCAACTTAATGTATTTATAAATCCCTTTGTACAGTACCAGTGCCATTCCTTTATTTTCTATTCCTCCCTCACATTAGCAATCTTCTTAGTCAGATAAAATTATCAAAAGAAAAAAACAAGAATGAAACAAGAAAAAGGAAGAGGAAATGTTCACCCTGCCGTGCAGCACACATCCTAATCTCCAATGTTAATCACATGTAGATCTTCCTAGTTTGAATTAAAATCACTAGCTACAAGTGCAGTACTAACACTATCACAGCCTGCTAGCTCACGCACACACACTTCTGGATAATTCCTACACAACACCATATCCTTAGCTTCTGTCTCTTCCTTAAGTAAATGATAGAGATTATAGAATTGTCCTGTTCTGAAAGGAGGCGAGATTGAGGTCTGTAGATGAGTGTGAATTATAATTCCTGAAAATGATTGGGGAAGGAAACTTGTCTTAGTGCAGCATGAAGCTATAAAACACATAGCATGAGCACACGAATTCGGATTTTTAAGAACAATCCATTTTAATAAACTATTATTAACTATTAAGTGCATTACAAGTCAGTGAAAGCAACACAGTTGGAAGTTCAGTTCAGTGATAAGACACGCCAGGTTTAATGCTTGGTTCATGGGCAGATTCACAGATATTCTGCCTCCTGTTCCTCTCCACCTTGCTCTTCATTCCTCCACTTTTTATTTCTCCATCTCCCCTTTCCTCCATACCTCCCTGTCGCTGGGAGTGTAACACAACAGTGGAGGTACCCAGAGAGAAAAAGAGAGAGTGAGGCGACGAAAGGCAACACAAATCATAGGCAGAAAAGAAAAGAGTAAAAAAAAAACACCAGACACCGGCAGATAGAAGGAAAAGCAGGAAGGCACTCTTAAACTTAAACTTTTTACTGGGCAGATTAAGCCTTTGAAAAGCTGGTGCCCATGCACATCTGGTACTCAGCTATGTCAGAAAACAACCTTCACAAAATAAACAATTGCTAACATCATGCTGGAGCTGATAGAAAGAACAAGCAATATTTAATATCCTTATTTAATGTCATGTGATGATTAGAATGTAATGTTTTTTCATGTCTTTAACATCTACAGTACATATATCGGTGTTGTACAATCTCAGATTATACAGTGTTATAGCTAACACTGTTAGTTACGAACATTGCCTGAGGGTTCCTACTCTCTTTTTTCTTCAGTCATTTGTACTTGTGTTTTATCCTCATATGATTACAAACTCACTTTAACTTTAAATATAGTGTGATCATTCAATAATTACAGCTTTTTACATGCCTCTTAAATGGTTCAGCCTTCTGTGTTGCATCAACTAAAGAGGGTCTATCACTCAGGCACTGAAGGATGAAAAAGAGAGACAGAGAGAATAAGAGATTGACCAAGGTGTCGATTGCTAGCCGTCATCTCATCAGATGTCCTCCACGCTCACTCGCGTGTGAAACCGTGCTGTAACTTTCACTGGGGACATTTTTTGATGGCCAGTGGGAAGAGCTGGTGACAGATCGGGGCGATAGCGGGCCGCCTCTCGGCCATTTGGCATGCGCTGGGTGTCTGGTGCACTGGAGATGGCCTGTCAAATGTCTATGACTCCATAGAACAGCAAGGGGGTTGGGGGGTGACACCAGATGGGCCATTAAGATAGTATTAATGTAGATTCTGCTGCTTTTCCCATGCTTACTGATCTGTGCTCTTTAGAAATGCGAACAACTACTGCCATTTATTCCAACAGATCACTGCCAAGTGGCATGCCGACTCTACGGCAAATCTGAGAACATTTTAAACTAAACTGGACACACACACAAACACACCACACACACTTGCACCTCCATTGCCACATTACACTTAAGTGCAGGAGGTAAGACATCAGGCATCCTTATACAACATTAATACTTGTATCAACCACACATACACACAGCCTGAGTCTTCCACAAGGCTCTGCATACATCCTCACAAATATCTGTTCCCCCTAATTATTATCACAAAACATGGCACATTAATAGAGTGTTTTCATATTTATTTACTCTCTCAGCACTAACATCATGCTTTAAATGAGAGAAAAATAGCTGTTGGTAAGAAAATAAAGAATAATCAGGGAGGGAAAAACAAGCATATATAAGCACTGCAATCAGTCACATTCTACTCAGTTAATATAAAATTCTATATGTTCATAACATTAACAAAATTACATGGACAAAATCCTATTAAAATAATTATTTATTTTTCCTAACTAGACTTAGAGAATTCCAGCGGCGGTGGACCTGACACTAGTGGGATAACTCATTCAGCAAAACCCATATAACGTGTATATTGACAGTTACAAAAGTGTATTCAGAGTATTACATATTTAATTTTACAATTAATAATAGTAATAATAATAGCAATATTAATACTACTCTAAATACTACTACTACTACTAATAATAATAATAATATTAATAAAATAGATAGTAATAATGATATACAATATTAATATTAATAATAATAATAATAATTACTATTTTCCCCCACATTCTAAAGACATGTGCATTAGGTTTATTGATGTCTCTAAAGTGGCCTTTTGTGTGTGAATTTTTTCCTAGTGGGCACCGGCTAGCCCAAAACCCCATGTGGATTAAGTGAAAGATAACGAATTAATAAATAATTGTAATAATGATAATAAGAAATGAATTATTTTTATATTATTATTATTATTATTATGGAGTATCTTAGTGTCAAAGTGGGTCAGGCTGAGGCCTCAAAGCAAGAAGGTTCCGGATTCAGTGCCCTGGTGGGCTGTCCATGGGTCTTTCCTGTGTAGTTTCTGTTCCTAGATGTTCTTCCTTTCTCCATTTATGTGCTTTCATTTCCTAACACAGTCTGAAGACAGTGTGATTTGTCTAAATTGCTCTTAGTGTGTGAGTGAGTGTGTTTGAGTGTGTCCTACGATGGAGCTTCAATTGAAAGGTAACCATGGAGGAATTCAGCATTTCACCGGGGACTTTCAGACAGACAGTCTTTGTCTTTTAATGCAATGCTAGTCAGCTGTGTCCCCAATCATTCTCTTATGATGATTATTGAAAGACCATGAAAGAATGTGACATTATCTCCCAGTGCAATTAATTGTACTGAGATCATCTTTTTAAAAAAAAGAAAAAAAAAAGAAGGCTTTGGAGTGCACTTTCACATGAATGGCAGAAATTTATTAGAAATATGTCCTTATGGGACAGTAACAATGGACTTAGTTTTTTTTATTTTATCTGCATCTTCCATCCACATATTAATATCCAATCAATCCACATGGGGTCCTAGGCCAGCTGGTGCCCACACGGCAACTATGGGCATAAGGGCAGGAAAAACCGTAGACATGTCACCACTCCATTGTAGGCTACACACACAGACAGTCTCATGGCCACTTTAGCAACACTCATGTCTTTGGCATATGGGAGAAAACTGGATCACCTATAGAAAACCTGTGAACATGGGGAGTACAAACAAACTCCAAACAGACATTTTCGCAGGTGAGGTGACATCGCTACCCAGTGTGCCGCTGTAATTCCGTCTTTGTAGATGATATGAATTCACTGCATAAAAGCATGATGCACCAGCTTCTTGTTTTTTTTATTTTATCTAGAGGTAAGTATAATTTATGAAATAGGATTCGGTATAGATTGCATTTTCCTTTTCTTAAGTCAGTGGATTAGCATGTGTGTTACCATAGTGTGTAAAATGTGTACACAACACTACATCAACACTAGTCTACCTCTCAGATTTTTACACATATGTTATTTTTGCATAATGGAAGCATTAAGCATTTACAGGAAGCACTGTGTTATGTGCTAACAAGAAGATTAACGCTGAAAGAGAAATGTGAAATGTTTGACAGATAAATATAAAATATAGTAATTCCGTTATTTCTGTTCACATCAGGATCATCACATCTTTACAAAACACTGGGTTTAGTGTTCACTGTAAAAACATGCACTTTACAGGCACTAGATCAAGAGAAAGTCATGTCTGTCTCTATTTGTGTTGTTTAAGGATTGTTTAGGACTGATTGTGTTGTTGGATTAAAACATTCAAAATGAAACCCAATATTATGGATTCATAATATTTTATCATGAACTTCATTTTCAGCATCGATGGCCATGTTAATGACTCATCTTATATACAAGATCAAATATTTATACACAAGTCATATATACATTATATATACAGGGTTAGACAATGAAACTGAAATACCTGTCATTTTAGTGTGAGAAGTTTCATGGCTAAATTGGACAAGCCTGGTGGCCAATCTTTATTAAGATTGTGAAGTGTGTGAAGGTTCAATTAGCAGGGTAAGAGCACACTTTTGCTCAAAATATTGCAATGCACACAACATTATGGGTGACATACCAGAATTCAAAAGAGGACAAATTGTTGGTGCATGTCTTGCTGGCACATCTGTGACCAAGACAGCAAGTCGTTGTGATGTATCAAGAGCCACTTTGGGGTGTTTTGGAGGAGCAAGTCAGGAA
>JAOUQV010000023.1:6705025-6721001 GCA_028565295.1 Aspidoras spilotus | reverse complement strand
GCAGTTGGTTCCCCATTTATCTTCTAATCCCTAGTTAGTAGGCTTGTGGTTAAGGAACCAGCCTTGCGACCGGAAGGTCCCAGGTTTGATTCCAAGTAGCAACAAGTCATGGCTGAAGTGCCATGATGGATCTGTCCTTCTAGGTTCCTATTCTTAACATCAAACTTGCCCATCACCTTCTCATCTCCTTTTTTACCTTCACTAACATGCCCATTGTTATTATTGTTGTTATAGTGACACCTGTGTGATTTGCATCGTACTGGTGGATTAACATTTACACATTTATAAAGTATTTTGAGACTAATCTCTTTCCATACAATTTATATGTTGGGGTAACCATGAAAGTCATAATGTGGCATAAGAATGTGTGTGTAGGTGTGTATGCGTGATTGTGTGCCACCTGTGCTTTGAGTTGTGTGAAAGAAGATTAGATATGTGCGTGAACTCTTTATACACTAATTGTAATTATATTCATATATATACAGTTGACCAGGAACACCATGAGGGTATTCAAATTTCATAAAATGCATATTTCTATCAAAACATTTCTGATTTATTTCAATTAAATTCCATGTGCGATCGAAGTCATGAAACCTCATGACCTTAACAGACCAAATTTACATTTTTGACTGAACACAAAAAGAGAGTTAAATATAACATTGAGACATTTTCTTCAAGATAGACTCCAGGAGAGTTTTCAGTTTTCAGTAGGATGAATTTACAAAGATAAATATTTTTTACCAATAAGCTACAGGAGATGCCAAATGTTCCCCTTTTGTAAAAAATAATTCAACAAAATGTAATTATTTTTAATTGAAACCAGCTATTAGAGAGCACAAGCCAGTGTATTTCTAGTGCCAGTCCTAAGCCTGTGTAAATGGTGAGGATTACATGAAGGGCATCCGGTGTAAAAGGGCATCCGGTGTAAACTATGCAAATTAATCAACGTTACTACATACCGGATTGGTCGCGGCCCGGGTTTAAAAACAACTGCCACCAGTACTGGTGGCATACAGTGTACTGATGGAAATTGGGCTACTGTTTGGCAAAGAAGACGAGGAGGGAAGCGTGTGAGGAGACAGAGAGAGAACAGGAGAGTCAATAGTGTAGGATTGAGGGAAGCAACCCTGAATGTAGAGACGATGTCAGGGAAAGGTAGAGAACTGGCTGGTATGATGAAAGAAGAAGGGTAGATATTTTGTGTGTGCAGGAGACAAAGTGGAAGGGGAGTAAAGCTCGGAGCATTAGTGCAGGTTTTAAACTGTATTATCATGGTGTGGATAGAAAGAGAAATTGTGTTGGGGTGGTTCTGACTATGCAAAGACTGTTTTTGAGGTGAAAAAAGTGATGAGTTTGAAGTTAGAAATTGAAGGTTTAATGGTGAATGTTGTCAGTGGCTATGCACCACAAGTTGGATGTGAGTTGAAGGAGAAAGAGAGATTCTGGAGGGAGCTAGATGAAGTGGTAGAGAGAATTTCCAGAGAGAGTGGTAATTGGTTCAGATTTCAATGGGCATATTGGTAAGGGAAACAAAGGAGATGAGGAGTTGATGGGCAAGTTTGGTGTTAAGGATAGGAACCTAGAATTACCGATTGTGGTGTGTTTTGCAAAGAGGATAGAAATGGCTGTGGTAAACACATATGTCCAAAAGAAGGAGATGCACAGGGTGACCTACAAGAGTGGAGGCAGGAGCACACAGGTAGACTACATCCTGTGTAAACAAGGTTGCTTAAAGGAAATTAAAGACTGTAAGGTAGTGGCAGGGGAGAGTGTAGCTAGACAACATCGGATGGTGGTTTGCAGGATGTCTTTGTTGGTTAGGAAGAGAAATAGGGCAAATGTAGAGAAGAGGACAAAATGGTGAAAGTTGGGAAAGGAGTAATGGTGTGAGGAGTTCAGAAAAGATTTTAAAAAGGCTTTGGGTGGTAGCAAAGAGCTTCCAGATGACTGGGTAGCAACAGCAACAATAATTATAAAGACAGACAGAAAGGTATTGGTGTGTCATCTGGACATGTGAAAGACAGCAACTTGGTGGTGGAAAAGGGAAGTGCAGGAGGTTATTTAGAAGAAAAGGTTGGCAAACAAGAAATGGGACAGGGAGAGGACTGAAGAGAGTAAGCAGGAGTATAAAGAGATTAAGCGTAGGACAAAGAGGGAGGTAGCAAATGCCAAGAAGAAGGCCTATGATGATTTATACAAGAGGTTAGACAGTAAGGAAGGAGTGAAGGAGTTGTATCGCTTTGTGAGGCAGAGAGATAGTGTGGGAAATGATGTGCAACATGACAGGGTGATCAAGGATAAAAATAAAAATGTACTGACAAATGAGAGGGTGGAGGAAAGATGAAAGGAGTATTTTGAGAAGCTGATAAATGAAGAGAATCACAGGGTAAGAAGAGTGGTAGGCATAGAACATGTGGAACAGAAGGTAGCAAAGATTGGCAAGGTTGAAGTAAGAAAAGCTTTGAATAGGATAAAGGTAAATGCAGTCAGACCTAATGATATATCAGTAGAGGTATGGAAATGTATAAGCGAGATGGGAATGTTGTTTTTGACTAGATTAATTAAGGAGATTTATCAAGAGTGATATTATGCCTGAGGAATGGAGGTAAAGTGTACTTGTATCGATTTATAAGAACAGGTGTGATGTGCAGAATTGTAGAAATTACAGGGTCATAAGGTTAATGAGCCACACAATGAATATTTGGGAAAGACTTGCAGTATTTGCAGTGACTATTTGTGAGCAGCAGTATGGTTTCATGCAAGGGCACCATAGAAAGGGCACCACAGATGCGATTTTTGCTTTGAGAATGCTGATGGAGAAGTATAGAGAAGGTCAGAAAAAGCTACACTGTTTCTTTGTGGATCTAGATAAAGCTTACGATAGGGTGCAGAGAAAGGAGCTGTGGTGGTGTATGAGGAATTCCGGAGTGGCTGAAAAGTATGTTAGATTGGTGCAGGACATGTATAAGAACAGCACAACAGTAGTGAGATGTGCTGTAGGAGTGACAGGTAGCTTCAAGGTAAAGCTCTGAGCTCCTTGTTGTTTGCTCTGGTAATGGACTGACTAACAGATGAGGTCAGACAAGTATCGCCTTGGACTATGATGTTTGCAGATGACATCATGATCTGTAGTGAGAGCAGGGAACAGCTAGAAGAGAACTTGGAGTGGTGGAGGTATGCTCTTGAAAGGAGGGGAATGAAACACTTGTGAGACAGAAAAGTGAAAGTGAAAAGGTGAAAAGGAGTGAAAAGTAGAAAGGAGGTATATAAGTGAGCAGTGAGCAGTAAGAGACCAGCCTTGTTGTATGGTTTGGACACAGTGGCACTGACTAAAAGACAGGAAGCAGAGCTGGAGATTGCAAAGCTTAAGATGTTGAGGTTCTCGTTGGGAGTGACCGGGATGGACAGGATTAGGAGTGAGAACATCAGAGGGTCAGCACAGATTGTAAAATTGGGTGACAAAGTTAGAGAAGGCAGAATGAGGTGGTTTGGACATGTGCAGAGGAGAGACAGTGGATATATTGGTAGAAGGATGTTAGAAATGGAGCTTCCAGGCAGGAGCAAGAAAAGAAGAACAAGGAGGAGATATATGGATGTGGTCAATGTAGACATGCAGGTAGTAGGTGTGAAATCAGAAGATGCTGTGGACAGAATGAGGTGGAAAAGATTGATTCGCTGTGGCGACCCCTGAATAGAGGAGAGGCCGAAAGAAGAAGAAAAAGACAATTTTTTTTTAATTTCAGGTCATGTCATGCTGTCATTTGTGATTTGTAAGAATAATTACTTGTTCTTCCTAATTTCTCAATATATATTATGACAGTTTGAAACACTTTTTGTACTGACATTTTCTGTAACAGCTCCTCCATCCGTGACTATCTGGCCCTTGGCAGTGATATCTGCATTGGGAGCGGAGGTGGTGATTCAGTGCCAGGTATCAGGAAATCCTATTCCCTCTATTGAGTGGTCAAAACATGGCCGGACTGTAAGAACAGGAGGAAAAATTACCAAAGGGTATGCATCTGGATATTCCATGTAAATGGTTGTTTTTGGTTACAATAATAAAAATGATATGATTTGGTGAATGATGTAAATATTGGGTTAATATGCTTTATACACAGGGTAAGGAATGCAACTCTTTACATCTCCTCAGTAAAGAAATATGATGAAGGTTCTTACACATGTGCAGCCTCCAATTCTGTTGGACAAGATAAGAAAACTACTAGTCTACGTATAACTGGTAAATAACACCTAGATAAAAACTTGCAAAATGCAGGACCACACTATGCAATCACTCAGTTAGAATCACCTGGCTAATAACAAGTTGGTAAACTTTATTTGAATTATTACAGAATGCAGACATAAAAAAGTGTTGTGCTTGCCCATTGTTATACTAGGGTGAGTTGTTTCGCTGTGGCAGGTTGTTGCTCTAATACCTGTTGCAATTTGTGACGCTCGCCTCTCTCTTTAACCACACGTGGCCAGCTGTTGTTTGACCTTCAGCTGTTGTTTGTTGACTGTGCCTCCGCTCTTGTTAAATCCATGATACTGCAGTATGAGAACAGACCACAAATGCAGTTGTTGATGAAACACTGTCCTCGGTCATAGTTACTCAGCTTGACCTATTTGGCCTTATCTGGTAAATATTGCCTTCTGATGTGCATTTGACAGGTCATTGTATATTACTGTACTTACTGTATATGAAACACCTTATATGATGAGAACTGATTTTGATGTAACCACCAATTGGGGCAATTTATTAGTGATCATATGCAACCTGCCAGGCGTCCCTAATCATGTAATTGTTTATTGTGATTGTGTTTATATTTTCTTTCCTAATAGTGCTATATAAACCTTCAAATATTTCTTTAGCAAAGCCATTCATTGTAGTATTTGCGGGACCAGTGAATGTCTTAAAAGGAGCCGCAATAATCCTTCCATGTCGAGCTGTTGGAAACCCACCACTGAAGTACACTTGGCACAGAAGCACTCAAGCACCCCTTTCACTTTCACCACGCATAAGCATTGATGGCAAGAGATTCTGGAAAACTTTTTGCAATAATTATCTTCTTTTGATTGTATTTTTATAAATTATGCTTTGGATTGTGAAGAGTTTTTTTTGCCGTGCAGAAAACGAGACCCTGCACATCTCTAATGCTCACCAGTCAGATTCAGGAGAGTACTACTGCACTGTTGAAAACAACATAGGTCAGGACAATAGAAAGACCAACATAACAGTTTTCTCTGGTAAATAAGTGAATAGCTAACTAATTACTTAATTAATAATTATATAGTATAACATTGTTATATTGATATAATTAATTTTATTTTCTAATTTCAAGCTAATCCTGAAGAGGATTTATTGTCTACAGTGAGTATTATATGAAAGTCTGAATATTAAATTCCATTCCATTGTAACCTCTTTGTTTGATATGTTCATACTTTAGCACCACACAGCATCATTAGGATGTTCAGTGGTTTTGTGTATTCTACAATTCTGTGGCATAAATGGTATTTTTTTGAGTGAAGTTTGTTTTATTCTCAAATGTTATAGATCACAGAAATAAAGCCAGAAGAACCAAATAATCCTGCCAGCTACAAGATTTTTGAACCTTATAAAGGTAAAACAAATCCATTGAGTGACTTTGTTATAGCATGAGCAAATGTGTGTATTTCTGTTCCTTCTCTTTCACATTTCCAGAACTATACCCGAAGAACTCACCAACATATTCTATCAGTGTTCCTACCACATTTGCCTCTTATACTACTTTCACTGTTCATGATATTCTGAGCTCAATAGAAGAACACAAAAACAAAGATATCTTACCTTTCTTCAAATCCCTCGAAACACATACACAAAAAATACATGAAAAAGTTACTACAACAAATCTAATAACCAATCTTCCAGATAAGCCAATGTTGCACCAAAGCCTTAAAGAAAATATGTCATTATCTGCAAACAACCATACTGTCAATCAAATTTCTTTTCAAGGACTTTCTGACCAGTATAGAAGCTCACAGCATGACCTCTCCTCTCCCAGAACATTGGTTCAGACGTCTGATTTCACAATGTATTACTTGAATAGTGTCACCAGTAAAACTCCCATAGAGGTCCACCAGAACTGGAGCCAGCCTACTAATCAGATTATAGCTAGCAAGGCATCACAGATGAATAATAGCGAATTAGGTGATATGATAAATAAAGCCACCTCAAAGGCTCCAGTGAGGACGGCAGAGAACAATGACAGGTAAGAATTAACGTGCTAAGGTTTATGTTTTATGACTTATAATTTTCCCCATTATTAAATATTTTTCATAATCTTTTATCAGGGACAAAAGAAAGCTGCAGAGTTGGATCCCAGTTCTTGAAAAACATGACATTCCAATCGTTGTAGGAGTGGGAATTTCCTTGGCATTTATTTTTATCTCCATGGCTTTCTATTCTTTTTTTCGGAAAAATAACCCTGCTCGTATAACTACTGGACAAGCAGGTAAGATACAGTTTGTAAAATATTTTTAATACCTGAACAGGCATATAAACGTATCCTATAATTCCTGTCACACCAATAACATTTATTCATTCATTCATACATTCATTATCTTCTGACTAATCCATATGGGGTCTCGGGCCAGCTGGTAGCCACTAGGCAACTCTGGGGGCAAGGGCAGAAATAACCCTTCACAAGTCACCAATCCATCTTAGGGCACACACAGTCACACACCCATTCACCCATCCACTTTAGAGAAACTAATTAACGTAGGATGCATGTCTTTGGGATGAGGGAAAAAATCAGAGCTCCCAGAGAAACCCCCACACAGACATTTCCCAGGTCGCTCCACCCGGGGATAAAACCTGGGTCCTTCTTTCTGTGAGGTAACAGTACCCACTGCACCGTGCTGGAACATTTAGTTGTTAATAAATTGAAATATAAAAAAAACACAATGACACTCCTTTATTGAAGGTCTCAGAGGACATGGTGCACCACGCAGGCACGGTGAACATGTTGCCATTGAAAGGACATATGATAATAAGTGAGTTTGGCTATTATTTTAATATAAGTTAAGGTTTAGGATAACTAAGCCAAATATCTGAAAAGGGTATAACATTTTGTACACTGATATGTTCTGCAGAGTTTTTGAAGATGACAACATGGTTGCTGTTACTGACCAAAGTCCAAATGCATCTGAAATGAGAGCCCATCCACCAGATTCCAGTTCATCCACTTTGCTAATGGAACAATGGTATAATGACACAAAAGGGGAAGTCCATCCAAGCCACGATATTCCAGTTATAGTGGAAACACACCCAGAGCCCTCTGAGGTGGAGCAGGTCAGTGATATTTCAGTTTATTAATATATTTGTCTGTCATGGCTTGTGGTTATATGGTTTTTTATGATACCGTACATATATGATATATCATACTGTATATCATATATGATACTATATATGATATGATGTGTGTGGACAAAGGAATGTCAGGAAAGTCAGTAATCCACAAATGTTTCAGATAAATTATGCTTTAACTTCTGTACCACAGTCAGAAAGTTCATATGAGGAAGGAAATGTTATGCCCACTCTGCCATCCGCCATCCAGCTTCAATGTATGGAGGACTGGAGGAGCCCGAATTTTGGACAGTGCCAAAGGGATGACCCTTCACTGACCCCTTCTAACTCTTTGGACACTCAGGAAGACGTTCTCCGCTCTTCTCTGACCTTGCAGAACTGTGATTCCTCCTCCAACCCATTACACCACAGCATCAGCATCTCCCATGCCTCCTGTCCCCTAATGCTGTCCCATTGTGTCACCCTGGGTATGACATCAGTGGCTGTGGATGTCCATTTCTACCCCAATACCTCTACACAATATGGACCTCCGAGACCTACGCGCAATTCCCAACATGAACAATATGAAGATGCATTGTCTACTCACAATGGCAAATAAATCATAGGATATAATCTTCTGGCTTGTCTTAAACATACTTGAATTCTTATTGAAGACAAACGTAAAAAATGTCCTGCTCTGTCTCAGAGGCAAGATGTCAAAGATGTTTTTGACTGTTTTATGTGGTGCTGTGGCTTTTCATTTTGCTTTTATTATTGTTATTTATGTACTTTCCTAGTTATAATATGTGTGAATAATTAATTATTTTAATAAGTTAACATTAAAAAAAGATTTCTATAAAATGTGAGTAATATTATACTGAAACATTGTGTATATGTACTGTATGTGGACAATGACAAAAAATTTTTTTAAATAATATACACAACATACACATATATTAATAATATATATTTAGTAACTGCACTAAATGATTCAATATTATGTTTTACTGCAACTGAACAATGACTGTTAATTTACATAACCAAAGTTTGTGAAATCTTACCACTAAATAAAGTTTTATCTTTAGATCAGAATTTTCATTAAAAGTATTATGTAATTTTTTAATTTTGAATATCTAATATGTAATTAAATAAAACTCTGTTCATGTTACATTTCTTTTATTGACTTCTAGTCATTAACAAGCTTCTTGCTGAAATTTTAAAGGAGGCAGAACAAAGACATAAGTCTGTAAATCAATAAACAATACAGTTTATTCATTTATTTTCCAATCAATCTATTCATTTATATCAGGAAATGGTTTTAATAAAACAAAAAATACAAATATCAAATTTAAATGTTTAAAACATATCAAATGTGATCAGGGTGTAATAATATCAAAAAAATATCAAATAGACAAATTTCCAACAACCAATCATAATCGCATGCTGTCAAAATCTGTTAATTTTCAATTCTTAATTTAATTTTCAGTTCAATAATCAACAGATACTCTTGTTTTTTTATTTTAAATTAGTAGCATCAAAAGAACATTTCCTTTTATTACACAAATGTAAAATGTTGGTTAAAGGGTCCCACATTTAAATACCTTATTACAACCTGATCATTGGGGTCGTTTTCTGCTGTCAGATAGGTTAGTAGAAATTGTTACCATCACTTTTGAATTTATAAAGTAATGACTCAAATCTCAACACACAGAAATGTAATTTTTTCAATGAACTTCAACAGCTGATGACCGCACTTGATACCATTGCTTTCAGTCAGGAACAGGAATCTGAAGCAACTGAATCTACTGTTCAGACTGAGCCTACTCTAGCTCCAGGTCTTAGCTGACATGAGTTGAAACTAAAATGCTCTTTTGTCTGTTGTAGCTTATCAATATAAGCTTGAATTCATGTGATGCTGTTTGACTAAAATGACTATTACAAAAGAATATGAATGATACGTTGCTGCTTCAGGATAATAAAAAGAGCAATCATTGGATTAAGAACACCTAGCTAATGGTGTGTCCAAGTTAGTCCAAGTTTTGATAATAAAAGAACACAGAATTAGGAGAACCTATTGAAGGAAGGTGGCAGCGGATTGCAAGATTTTTATGCCACTCTTGAACTAACTGTGATATTGTTATATACCACAGCTTCAGACACCTACAATTTGTATGTAGTCAAAGATGCTCAAGTCACTTATTCCACCAGCTACTTGTTTTCAGTCCAGTGATCACTCATGATATTACCACCTTTCTAGACTGCATATGTATGTTATAGACTGCATTAATGTTTCAGTTTGTGCAGAAAAGCTTTTTCTGACTAGACGACTCTTACAAACTTAGTCAGAGGAACAAGGAACAGTGACGTTGCGATTGATGATTAAAATTCACACTATTGCCAACATTACTTAATCAAAAGAAATTTTGAAGTTGACTTGAGTTGTAATTCCTATCCTAAAATTCAGACCAGTGCAATTACCATAGCAAATATCACTACATTACTTAAATATAATTATAACATCTTTATTGAATAATCAGTTCTAATTGGTCAATGATGTATTGAAAAAAAGACTTATTTATTAATAGCAGACACTGATTAACAAACTGTTTTTAAGTCCTAGTCACAGTCTCTGGAGAGATATGTGAATATCAGTCAGAAAGATTTGCCTGTGAAACTATTAATATTAGAGCAGACAAAAATATTTTTAGTTAAAAGTAGACGTCTTAATTAGCGATTATATTTAGAGAGGTATTGAACAGTATAAACGCATTTCTTAAGATACAGGATATGAAATTAGAATATGCTGTATGAGGATTATGCATCACCCTGTTTGGATTATTTCTTCACAATAAAGATTAGTTTGTTATCTATTTGACCTAATTTATGACCTTAATGTATTAAGTAAGCTGATTTTGTAAACACATTTAATTCAACGTCTAATACAACATATTTATTGCTACAATTCAACATGAGAGTCAGCAATATTTTTCTGCTCATATCCGGGTGGGGGAACATGGAAGGATACATAAGGACACCACTTAGTATTGAGACAAACCAGTGAATGAAGGGTAGCAGAGTTGACAATGTCAAAGCCAGTCTGACCTCCAAATGTGCTCGGCTTCCAGTACTCAGGTGAACATATAGGGTTTCCCATAAGACCTTTTAGGGAAAACGGTGCCCCCATTTCTACCATGCTCTGTCCAAATATGGCACCAGGCCGTGTCTTCTCCAACAACAAAGCTGGATAAAACTCCATAGCATCAATATGTCCATAGAGCTCTTCCAACTCATGTGCAACATCCTTATCTCCTACAAATGAAGATACAATGACTTATCAAACACAAGATAACAAAAAAGTATAACACTATCAGGATTTTATATGGTCCACATTTTTTTTTCAAAAATTTTTAATATTGAGGATTTCTAATAATTATCTAAGCAAATAAACAATCTATACCCCGCTGAAATATATAGATTACCTGAGATTTTTTTTCACAGCAGAAACATCAAATTATGTTGCAATATCAGTTTTAGTATTAGAAATAATTGTTATCCCTTTTGATATGATTTCTAAGTATATGTGAATGTACAGTAAATACCTGTAAATTCATAGAATGATTTGTATGGTTTCAGGTTAAATCTTTTGCGGTATTCATTAAATGGCTGTAGACGTAGTTGCCTAGATTCTTTAATGACACCTTCAGGTACTTTGGACACTATTTGTGGTATATTGTGTCCACCTCCAATCTGGAATACAGAGACACAAATATATACAGTAATGTTTAATATCTAATACAAAAAGTATAAAGAAACAGAATGTCTTTAGCAGGCTTAGGTTTAAGTACATATAGCTATTTTTGTGCAATAGCTCTGATTTTCACATTAAACTAAATTTATTTTTGACCACACAAGCTTTTTTAATAACTTATAGTTATTATAATAGTTAAAGCTAATACTTTGGCAGATATTGCAAGCAAGCAAGCAGCACTCAAGGTTTACACACGGCATTTATAACTATCCAGCTTAATATGTCAAAAATATGTCAACTTAATATGTTAACTTCTTGTTCCAGACCACTCAACATTACAGCCAAATAAGCCAAACCACTCTGCTGATGTTAATCGACAGTCTATGCTGTCATCAGAAAAAAGGCAAATGCACTTCTTACTAGACCATCACTAGATCATCAATAAAAACTACAGTAGATTAAAACTGAATAAGCTGAAGAAAGCATCTTTTTGTACAAAGGTTTCCATATAACTAACTATGGCTGCATTTAACAATCAATGTTTAACCTAACCCTAATCAATGTTTTAATGTCTGTGTTTCTAGTGTCTTGTCTTCACCAAATTCTAGAATAAAATCCTGTCTAGCCTCTTTGAACAACTTTGAAAAGACAATTTCTTCTGAATTCCTCATGAGATATATTCAACCTGGTGAAACAGTAGTGGAGTGGATAGTGCTGTGGCCTCACAGCAAAAAGATTCAGGGTTTAAGGAAATTTCTGTGTGAAGTTTGCATTTTCTTACAGTGTAAAATTGCAAAGAGTTTGAACACATCATCATCTAAAAAGAATCTGGAAGAATCTCTGGGCATAAGGGTCAAGAACGGAAACCATACTGGGTGCCCGTGATCTTCTGGCCTTCAGACAGGCACTGCATCGCATACAGGCATTATATAGTGTTGGAAATCAAAAAATGGGCTCAGGAATATTTCCAGAGAACATTATCTGTGACCACAATTCACCCTACCATCCACCATTGCTAGCGGAAGAAGCCATCTAGAGAGGAGAAGGACGACTCAAGATGTTATTAGCCTCTAGTTCAGAAGCCTGTGTCTCTAATGGTATGAGGTTGCAAAAGTGTGTGGCATGGGCAGCTTACACATCTGGAAAGACACCATCAATGCTGTAAGGTATATCCAGGTTCTAGAGCAACATATGCTCACATCCAGATGATTCCTTTTTCAGGAAAGACCTTGCATTTTCAAACATGACAATGCCAAACCACATATTGCATCAATTACAGAATCATGGCTGCATAGAAGAAGGGTCATCATAAAACGGAAGATGTGACAAAAAAGACCTAAGACATTTTAGCAACTAGAATCCTATATTTGACAAGAATGGGTTAACATTCCTATTCCTCAACTTGAGAAACTTGTCTCCTTAGTCCCCAGACATTTACAGACTGTAGTAAAAAGTAAAGGGGATGTCTCATGTGGTAAACATAGCCTTGCCACAACTTATTTGAGATGTATTGTTGTCACAAAATTTCAAATCACTTAATTTATCTCTTTAAATTATATATTTTCTCAGTTTAAACATTTGATATGTCATCTATGTTCAATTCTGAATAAAATGTGGAATTTTTAAACTTCCACATAATTGCATTTTTTTTTGTCCCAACTTTGTTGGAATCAGGTTTGTATATTTTCTCTCATAAGTTAATTTTCAATGCTGGTATCTATGCTGCATTTACACAAGTGAATGAATAGATAATAAATATATTCAAAATCTGTACACAAGTAAACTTAAAGTCCACGTGACAGTAATTTTAAATGCAGTTGTAATTATGTCAATATTTCAAACCAATAAACCATTTTCATTTATCTATTTCTACTTTATTCATACATTTATGTAAATATTTGTTTTGCACATTTTTGTACATGACATTTAGAACCAAATCAGTTTTTTCCCCCCTCTTCCCTGTACTAGTGTGTGTGTGCTGTCTCTGTCTGTGTATGATAAACATTCCTTGCTGGTTTTCATGCTCCATAACTCAAAAACCAATGTAGGCAGACACATGAAATTTTGTAGATTATCTCTACCATTTATTTAAATTTTGTCACTAAATGAACATTTAAAATATTTTTAAAATGATTAAGTGTTAAAATAACATCTATTGCAACAAATAAGTCAAAAATGCCAAATGGGCATGCTCAACATTTATGTATTTAATTTAAAACATCTTTCATCTATCACTTAAGCAAGAGTGGAGACCTAGCCTAGTTCTGATCTAAAATATATGTGTATTGACCAAAAATGCTTATGACAGTTAAAATAGTTTAGAAAAAAAGGAAAATCAAAGATATCCGTTTTGGTTTTGTGGAAATACATACAGTAGCATTTAGACCTATGGACAAATGGTCATAACGCGATAAAGAATGTGTCAACCAATTCACTATTTATACAGCTTACAGGGGAGCTGTAACCGGGTTGTAGCCATGACCGATTGTGTCAAATTTCATGTTTGTTGCTCAGAAATTGAGTGAGTTACGTCAGTGTGAAAATATTTGCAGCGTTAAGTCAGTGGGAAATTTTGGCCATAAAAAAAGTTACAGTTGCCACCCGGTTCGAGATATCTCTTTTATACACGCACACTTCTTACAGACATTTCCAGACATTTTAGCATGTGTCTCGTGGGCTCCCACATTAATTGTAGGAGGAGATAGGTACTGAAAGTTAATAGAATAATAATTATTATAATAATAAAAATAATATTTTTAAGAACAATATGTGTGTTTGTGTGTGGAACTTTATCTTTAATACAAAAATGTGAAAAAGATCAAACTGTCACCTGCCCAGCTGGCTGAGTTGAGAAAGCTTGCACCAGTTTCTCCACTCCATAGTGAGTGAGTATGGATGTATTGAACATAAAGTCAGGGTAGGCAAACTCAGTTCCATCAATAAAAAAACTGTCAGGCATGAGAGGATGCCAGTGGTAAAGCTGATTAAACTCCACAGCTATGCGGTTCTGGTACTGGAACTGGGTGCTGAAGAGCAGGGCTGGATCAAACTTCAGCTTTAAATGGTAGCCACTTAGGTGCTGTACATAATCCTGAATCACTATCCGGATAATCTCACCTGTAAATAAAAAAATGAGCAAAGTAATTGCCTTAAATGCAGTACTAAAATCATATTTGGGCCTCTAAGAGTATATGGTATTTTTACGTGTACCTTGTTATTAGTAGTGACTATACCATAACATTAACATTGTCTTGTAATTCACCCAAAAATTAAAGAAAATTAACTGATATATGCAATAACTCTGACATATTGAATATACTGCCAATATTTAGCAAGGTTTACATCTAAAAAATCCCTGTCCAAATAACCACACAAACTGGGCCTTTTTAATCTGTCTTTGTGTGGAAACCCTACATGTAACTCAAAATTATCCATGCTGAAATGTTAATTTTAATCTCCCAATGTTGCAATATGCCTTATAAAGAACTACTTTTACAACTAGTACCAGATTCTTCTTAGTGCCACTCATTAGATTTTCGTTTTATTCATAACACATAACAAATAGCAAATCACAAAAAATAGCACACATTACACATTTTTTGCCAGTCATTTTTAAGATGTGTTTGCATAAAAATTACAAAGATATTTTTTTTGTCAATGCAGTACAGTTAAGCAAAGTAATTCAGCAGATACAAGTAATAGAACATCCAGCAAAGATTTAAATTGTATGCCTCATAATACCTACATAACTATGGTAGTATATACTTGTCTTAACTGCTTCAACAACTCTTTAATTCATACTACTATTAGCTGCTCACAACTGTGCACCTATTTCACAACAAACATTTAGCCAGAAAAGCAGGTTGACATTTACTGATTAACAGGTGATGAAGGAGCTGAGGAGGCTTAAGCACAATTAAGTTGTATAAGTATTAAATCCCTTTAAATTTTTCACACTGTTTTATTGCAGCCTTTTTCTAAAATCAAAAAAGTTCACTGACTCCAAAAAATGTAATCTTTACCTCATAGACCAGCTTTCATACTGTATGTCTTGAACTGAGGAGAGGCTTCTGTCGAGCCACTCCGCTATAAATCCCCTGACAGGTGGAGGGCCTCATCTCTGGAGCTCAGCCAAGGTGATCTTTGAATTCTTCTTAACCTCTCACCAAGGCTCTTCTCGCATGATTGCTTAGTTTGGCTGGATAGCCAGGTCTAGGAAGAGTTCTGGTCGTCCCAACTTCTTATATTAAAGGCCACTGTGCTCTTAGGAACCTTGAGTGCTGCAGATATTCTTTTGTTACCTTGACCAAATCTGTGCCTTGCAACAATTCTGCCTCTCAGATCCTTAGACAGTTCCTTCAACCTCATGATGGTCATTTGCTCTGACATGCACTGTGATCTGTGAGGTCCAATCTGATCAGTTTAATACAAGACAACTGGACTCCAATTAAGAAATATAATCATCTTAAGGATAATCCGACAAAATGGACAGCATGTGATTTAAATATGAGTGTCACATCAAAGGATCTAAATACTTATTTCCATTTGATATTTCAGTTTTTCTTTTTAATAAATTTGCAAAAATGTCTACATTTCTGTTTTTTTATGTCAAGATGGGGTGCTAAGTGTAAATGAATGAGAAGTAAAATGAACTTTTTTGATTTTAGCAAATGGCTGCAATAATTCTTCTTTCTTCTTCTTCTTTCGGCCTCTCCTCTTTATCAGGTGTTGCCACAGCGTGTCAATCTTTTCCACGTCACTCTGTCCCCTGCATCTTCTGCTTTCACACCCACTACCTGCATGTCTACATTTACCACATCCATATATCTACTAGTTGGTCTTCCTCTCTTCCTCCTACCTGGCAGCTCCATTTCTAACATCCTCCTACCGATATATCCACTGTCCCT
>JAOUQV010000023.1:6689814-6700712 GCA_028565295.1 Aspidoras spilotus | reverse complement strand
ATTGCATCATGTTTTTGATCTGAGTTTGTTCTACAGAATAAAATGTCTGAATGAGTGCTCATCCCAGACTGGTGATTTCATACTTTTTGCCAGGGGTTGTGTGTGTGTGTATATATATACACACGTATGTATATAATGTATGCACATTTATAAATTTCACCCATTTATCACCCTTCAATTAAATGGCTCAATTAGAGTATGGACTACGGATTTCTGCATTTTGTGGCTGGGGACCAAAAGATTGCGTGTTTGTTCCACTCTCCAGGCAAGTCATGGCTGAAGTAACATTGAGCAAGGCACCAACACCCAACTGCTTCCCAAGTGTCTCAATCAGGGGGTAGCACACTGTGTTCTAAGTGCATCCCCGGTGAGTTAAATGTAGAAAAAGAATTTCCATATGGGGATCAATAAATTATTAATTATTATTATTGAAAACAACTTAATTCGATTTCATTTCAGATCATTTGAATACTTCTAACCATATGGTACATGACACATGGTAAAGAATTTTAGAATATTGATAAAATATTGATTTTTGGAATATATAATTAATACAGCTTTTGAGACCTGGCCTTAAAAAGTATTTCACCATATATATATATATATATATATAATTATTCCTACAGACGTTTGTATGAGACAGAAAATAATTCTACAATAATATCATATATCATGTAGTACAATAGCTGATGGTTTTTTTTTTATTTTTTTTATTTTGTGTAAAAGTGAAATATAGAAAAATGTGACTACTTTTAATTCTCTAATTTTGCTTGTGAAGTTAGTTTGTAAGAATTAATTTTTATCATTTTAATTAATTTTCTTGTATTATGGAATTGCTTCAAACAGGTAATACATGTTTCTTATGGTTTTTAGGTAGTGAAGGAAGCCATGGCGCAGGATGGTGTTATTTTGCAGTTCAGTTTTGCCACTTTCAGTGACTCTATGCTTCAAAAGATGAATGCACTTCGAAAGGACGGACACTTCTGCGATGTCATTGTACACATCAATGATGTCGAGATTCCTGGCCACAAAGTAGTGTTTGCTTCTGGCTCGCCTTTTCTGAGAGATCAGTTTTTCCTTCAGGATTCGCGTGTAGTTGAGATATCAACACTGCAGGATGCAGAAGTGGGACGGAGACTTCTGCTCTCTTGCTATACTGGGATGCTTGAATTTCCTGAGTTGGAACTGGTTCACTATCTGACTGTAGCCAGTTTCTTACAGATGGGTCACATTGTTGAGCAATGCACACAAGCCCTGAACAAGTTCATTAAACCTCAGAAAGTTGATGATTCCAATCTTTCTCATCAGGCTTCCAATATTAACACACAGCAGCGAGAGTCACAACATATTCAGACAGTGTTTGCTGATGATAAGGAAGTGGACAACGTAATTAACGACGAAAATGACGATGATGTAATAATTGAACCAAGATCGTCTCCTATGCTTCAAAGGACATGCCAAGTAGAAGAGAGCCCTATCAACATCATTAAAGTGGAATCAGTGGATGAGCGAATGCATATATCACAAAATTTGCAGAGTGGTCCTGCTCGGTCCCCTGCACTGTGCTCCCCAGAGCCACAGCACTCGCTTATTAACTCAACTGTAGAAACACGTCCTTCTGAGAACCCCAATGCAACTCTTGACTATGCACACTCCTCTCCTGGTCCAAGTGGCTTGGAGAATGAAAATGTTTGGAGCTGTTCTTGGAATACTGACAAAGGCATGCAGTGGTACCACCAGTGCCCAAAATGTGCCAGAGTCTTCAGGCAGCTGGAGAACTACGCCAACCACTTGAAGATGCACAAGCTGTTTATGTGTCTCCTTTGTGGTAAAACATTCACACAGAAAGGAAACCTTCACCGACACATGCGTGTCCATGCTGGAATTAAACCATTTCAGTGCAAAATTTGTGGAAAGACATTTACGCAAAAGTGCTCGCTGCTTGACCACTTGAACCTTCACAGTGGCGACAAACCACACCGCTGTAACTACTGTGAAATGGTTTTCGCTCACAAACCTGTCCTGCGTAAACATTTGAAGCAGATCCATGGCAAGAACAGTTTTGACAATGCCAATGAAGGTAGCATGCTTGAAGGGTTTTAACTCTACCATTGATTTCTAGTATGGTTACTAAAGGCATGTAAAAATTATGAAAATATTTCTGTATATATGACAAGACCCTGTATGCAGACTAGTAGTTAATGTGTTCAAATCACATGAATTGTCCTTACTTGTGTCATTGTGTAATTGGTCTTTGTACTGTATTTAACAGCTGCTGTTTTTGAAATGGTTAGTCTTTCTTCTGAAGTTCAAAACATGGTTTCTCTACATTTCCTAGCTCTAAACTGCTCAGTTGTATACTTTCTCAGATGATTCGGGTAAGTGTTTACTATGTGTTCAGCAGTGATACTAGCTATCCTCAGCCAGTTGTTTTAGCCAGACCTCTGAAAAGTAATCATGAATCCTCAAACATAATTTGTTGTTTGCTCAACGGATTATTCTAAGTCTACAAATGTATACATTCATACCCCTGGCAAATTTTGACTGGAAGTGACGTATGCATGTCCCAGAAGATGATAAATAGAAGTACAAGATAATTGTGAAAAACATATTCTTTAGTTTTTATTTACATTAACACACATCCAAAATTATTCATACCCTTCTCAATAATGAATAGAAAAGCTTTTAACAATTAAAGCAATTAATAATTTTGCATGTCTTCACTAGTATTTTTGCCCATTCTTTAGCGATAAGATCCAGCTTTTTGAGATTGGTGGGTCTTCCTTGTCATTATCCGGATCTTTAGCTCCCTCCACAGATTCTATTTATTCAGCATTTTATATATTTTATTTTATGTCATTCTGAAATTGTTATGCACTACTGGTGCTCAATGTCATGTTTCTGTGCAGACAGCCCGATGTTGTTGAGCATCTTTATGTATTGCTATTTTTTTCCCCATGGTGCCGTGTACTGTCATTAAAGTTCCCTGGTCCACTGGCTGACAAACACCACCAAATGATTAGGTTTCCACCACCATTTTTAACAGTGGGGATGGTGTTTTAGGGTTGAAGGCATCTGCTGTTTTGTACACCAAATAAAGGATACATCATTGTGGCCAAGCAATTAAATTTTTGTTTCAATCTTCTATGTCCAGATGAACATTTTGCAAATGTTCCACATTGCATAACTTCTTGTATTTTTTAATAATACTTTGCACTTTAGCCACTGAAACTTGAAAACATTTAGATATGGCCGTATAACCCTTTCTTTACGTCTGAACAGCCACAATGCACACCCTCAGGTCCTTAGTGAGCTCCTTTTGTTTTAGCCATGACTGTCCACAAACCAACTGTAGAGAGCTGCTGTTTTCACCAGTTGAGTTAATTATTTGAAATGGTATAGAACTTTGAATTTTCCCATAGACTGTGTGAGTTTTCAAATGGTATGAATAATTTTGGACATGCCACTTTTTGTTGAAAGGTAAATAAAATCTGCAGAAATATAATCTTGTTATGAGCATGTGGCTCTATCGTGGACACATTGCATGACGGCCTCCGTCTACTGGGAGATTCACGCCTGTAATAAAGGTAGCTGCATCTGAAGCCAAGAAGGCAATCGCCTGAGCCACTTCCTCTACTTCACCTGGCCGCCCAAGAGCATGTGTTACTTTACACTTCTCAAGGAACTACAGAGACAGGAAGGAAAGGCAACATCCAGGTTAATAAGATAATTATTTTCTAATATTAAATAATATAAAAAGACACCTTCAGTGACATCAGGAACTTACCTGTTTATACTGTTCATCATCCAGACCTGCACGTTTGTGAACCTCTGTTATTATCACACCTGGCCTGTAGAAAAAAAACAATCCACATGACATAAGTGAATGTTTAAAGACTTACAGCTCATAGCAATAACTAACACGTATCAGCAAACTTACCCAACAGAGTTAACTCGTACTTGCTTTGGTGCTAGCTCTGAAATATTTATTGAGAACAAACCACAATAGCATGAGCTACATTATAATATTAACAGGTTAGAAACATTTCTAGCACTACAGATAGAAAATAATTCCTTACCAAGAGCAACACAGCGTGTAAACTGGTCAATAGCAGACTTGGACATGCAGTATGCAAGCACTCCTGGAAACTGGGTGGATAAAGTACACTGCTCAATATAATTCAATGGAAACAAAATTCGCACTCATTCTCCATGATTATACCTTGATTGTCACTGAATAAAAATGTTTGTAAAAGGCCATGATTGATTTAGCACAAAAAACTGACCTTAAGTTTGTCATGAATTCAGACTTTAACCTTCTTATATTTCCTATTTGTTGGTAATAGACTGGCTAATTAGCATTATTTTAATGCTTTTTAAGTCCATAAGAAAAAACGTCAAGTAATTATAATAACAAATCAATACAGGAAAATGTAGGACCATTTCAATCTAAAGACACTGATATTGTATTTTATACACGGCTTGAAAAACCTCAAACCTCTTGACAAAATGACAGGATTTTCAGTAAACTTTAAGGCCTACTGAAACCCTTAAAGAAACACATTTACAATTCTAAACTGTTAAAATAAAAGGCAATTTAATTTATGTAGAAAATATAAACTCACAGATCGTTGGCCATTTACACTGGATACATTTACAATGCATCCCTTAGTTTGAATCAAGTGTGGCACACACAGGTGTGTAAGGTGATAAACTGATCTGAAACACAAACACAAGCTTTAAAGGGTTTGGGTAACACCAAATTTTCCTTGAAATTCTTAAAGAAGCAGGTGACCGAAAGCTAAACCCAAACTCTGTCTTACCTGACATTTATGTTCATGACATTATCATACTGTGCCAAGTTGGTAGTCTCTATAGTGCCCATTGCAAGGATTCCTGCACTGTTAACAAGAACATCCAGACGACCAAATTGAGCAATGGTCTCTTCAACAGTTTTCTTCACTGTGTCCTCATCTGTCAAGTCTCCTGGCACCAAGACTGGCTGACGATATGACACATGTATGCATGAATACACACAGCCTTCATAGCTTTTAATTAATGGATAACATGGATAATCTTAATGGATAAGTAATAATGTTCAGTTGAATTAGTTGGTTTGAGAATACATATAGCTTGATTTCCTGGGATTTTCAAGCAGTCTCAGAATGGTACGATAAAGGAAATGAATGGACAGACAGTTTTGAGCTGACAGAAAGACTACAGCATTAAATCTTGAAACGGAAGTGACCAACTGTAAAAAGTGGCATAGGTTGCATGGTCTATGATTAATTTTTTAACAAGGAATACTATATTGATGAATTATAACAGCATTTCTGTAAATATACATTTTTAAGTGTTATATAGGACATAATGGCAATTGAGCAGTGTTTTACCTTTTTTCCATTGCAGTCTTCACACTCTTTGGCGACCTTGCTTAGGTTATTCATGTCACGGCCATTAAGCACGAGTTCAGCTCCAAGTTTTGCAAAGAGAAGTGCCGTTCCAGCTCCAATACCTGAACTTGCTCCAGTGATTAATGCCACCTTGTTCTTCAGTGAGCAAACCTGAACAAATACCACCATCAACAGCACACAATACATTCACCTGCAATTATGTCAAGGGTCAGTTCTGCAGTACAATTCACATTCACTTAAAAATATTAATTTTAATGTTAGCATTAATTTTACACTGGGACCACATGTTAACTGATAGTGTTAAATTTCAACTGTGCACACACTATGAACAATACATCCAGAAATGGAAAAGTAGAATAGGTTGGCGAAAGACTCGACCCACCATCATTAGCCATGGGCAATTAAAGACAGAAAAACAAAAAATAAAGCAAAATAATTATACAGGTGCTGAATAAATTAAATGAAAAAATTAGAATATCATGAAAAAGTTTATTTATTTAGGATAATTCCATTCAGAAAGTGAAACTTGATATTATACGCATTCAATAAACACAGACTGTTATATTCCATGTTTCTTTTAATAATAACTGACAACTAATAAAAAACCCAAATTCAGTATTTCAGAAAATTAGAATATTGTAAAAAAGGTTCAATATTGATTAACTCAAAACACCTGCAATGGCCATTAAATGGTCCCGCAATCTAGTTCTGTAGGCTCCACTATCATAGGGAAGGCCGCTGATGTAGCAGAAAAAAGTGTACAAGCATTAGGGATAATCGCACCCTGGAGAAGTTTGTGAAACAAAAGAAGATTCACAAAAGACTGGACTGAACGCTGGAATCAGTACTTCAAGAACCACTGTGCACAGACATATGCAAGATATGGGTTTCAGCTGTCGCATTCCTTGTGTCAAGCCACTCTTAAACAAAAGACAGCATCAGAATTGCTAAAAACAAAAGGGACTGAGCTGCTGCTGAATGGTCCAAATTTAAGTTCTCTGATGAAAGTAAATTCTGTATTTCCTTTGGAAATTAAGGTATCAGAGTCTGGAAAAAGAGAGAAGAGACACAGAGGTCTAATTTAGAGTTTCCACAGTCAGTGATGGTTTGGGGAGCCATCTCATCTGCTGGTGGTGATCCACTGTGTTTTTTTAGGTCCTAAGTCAATGCATTTTAGCACACCTTAAGTTTCCTACAGCTGAACAACCCTTGGGAGATGCTGATTTCATTTTCCAACAGAACTTGGCACCTGCACACAGTACCGAAGCTACAAGTACCTGGTTTAAGGACCATGGCATCCCTGTTCTTAATTGGCCAGCAAACTCACCTAACTTTAACACTAATAATCTATGGGGTATTGTGAAGAGGAAAATGCGACATGCCAGACCCAACAATGCAGTACAACTAGAGGCCAATATCGGCACCTTAGCTCTCATAACACCTGAGCAGTGCTCCAGAGTGATCGACTCCATGCCATACCACATTGCTCTAGTAATTCGGGCAAAATAAGCCTCAACTAAGTATTGAGTGCTTTATATGCTGATACTTTTTCTGTTCATATTTTTCAGTTGGTCTTTTAAGATTGACTGTCAGGGCCTGTCTCGTTTCATGCTGTTGGGAGATGAAATGTGTTATCTTACTGCCAATTCTTATTCCATGGATTTAATAAGATCATAGGTTTTACCCCTACACCATTTTACAATATTTTATAAAACAATCCTTTGTATCAAAGTGAATCAAGAGATTTTAAAAATCAATGAAGCATGCAAATATTTTGGAATTGTTTTAACTACATGTTTTAGGATCAGGGTGTGTATGGAGTAAATATGATCAGTTGTGCGGTAATTTGGTAAAAATCCAATCTGTCGTTTAGGACATTGCGTTCGGTAAGGTATCTTAAAAATCTTGAATTAATGATACTACAGAATAACTTACCCAGATCACTGCTCACACTGATGCCCCGGTAGTTATAAGAATCGAATTTCTCTCCACATATATAGATTGGTGGTGGTGTTATAAGACCTTGGTTCCATATTTAAGGGAAGGAACCTACACTCAGAACCAAGTTAAAGAATTTTAATTTAGAGCTACAATTTTTTTTATCATTTAGTTCCAGATTTTGTCAGGTCCTGATGATTTGAATTTTTTTAATATTAATTTTACGTTCTTTTTTTAGTGAGAGCAGGGAACCGCTAGAAGAGAACTTGGAAAGGTGGAGGTATGCTCTGGAAAGGAGGGGAATGAAAGTCAACATTTGTAAGACAGAAGACATGTGGACAATAAATATATTGGTAGGAGGATATTAGAAATAGATCTGCCAGGCAGGAGGCAGAGAGGAAGACCAAAGCTGAGATATATAGATGTGGTCAATGTAGACATGCAGGTAGTTGGCGTAAAAGCAGAAGATGCAGAGGACAGAGTGAGGTGGAAAAGATTGACTCGCTGTGGCGACCCCTAATGAAAAGGAGACACCGGAAGAAGAAGAATCAGGTTATCTAGAGGATTCTGCTGTCCTTTAATATGGTGTTCCCCATCTTGAATAACCAATTCTACGTGTTATCTTATTTATTTTTCCATTTGTTCCAATTTCGATTTGTGTTGATTGTTCAATTGATGTTAATCGATGCTATCTTTCTCATTGTTTCTGTTTGCCTAGCACCGTAAAACAATAAATCGCGGATATTACTTTCCCCGCAAATCGTAATGAAAACCTCTTAATATCATCGTCAACCATACAGTTAAATATGAATTTTAGATCATTTATAACTTATTTGTTTTATTTTAGTGACTTTTTACAAGCAGTTTCATAAAAGTACTTTAACTTAAATAAGCACTGATTACTAACTCGTGCACGTGAATAATTACGTTGACAATTAACTCACTTTAGCAGTTTCTGACGTTGCCATTGCTATTTTCACGGTTATTCTCGTCTCTGACGTGCCCAGAAAATAAAAGTCGCGTCAAGTGAACGCAAAGTCTGTCATGTGCCTCGCGTTACACCGGTGTTCGGGTAATTCTGTCCCACAAATTTTAGCTTCAGCGCGCATGCGCAAAATCACAACGACTGTATTCGAAACGGCACCACTATGCTCTATACTTCAGAAGTATATATAACATACCGTCTGTAGTATGCGGTATAGTAAGAAAAGTCGATGGAAGGAGGTGTCGTGTACTACAGTCACGTGACCACGTCTCTCACACTGTACGCCAAAGCGAATTTAAAGAGCCAGAGGTTTACAAATGTCTACCCTTTCTATTATTATTTGCGAGGGGTAGAATGCTTTATGTCTGATTAGTGATGGGACGAACAACACTGGTGCGTGAGTGAAATCCCCGTATTGGTGGGTGTACCGCGTAAAAAAAATCATGTGACCGATACAGGAGGTGTTTCGTTTGGATGTGCTGCGCATAATTGTGTTTATAAGGAAACATGTATACGCATGTTGCGGATTTGTTGGGTGGAGTTTTGCTGTTGCTGTTAGATTTTGGATTTTTTAATACATAAGTTAAACATTTTAAATCTGAATTTAATTAGACAAATTTGCTATATTTTACAGAGTTAGTTTAGCATTTACACAAACAAGGTTTTAAGCAAATCTTAAACTCTTTTCATGAACAACTTAACTCAGCAAACAAACTGAGCAAATGAAATTATAAAATGATGAGTTTATATTTTAAGTAAACTTATGGCGATTGAATATTTCGCAGGTTGATTTTGTGTTTGCAGGATGCTTTTTAGGTTTGTGAGGCGTATCATCATCCGATCACTAGTGTTATGACTTCATTAAGATAACACATATAAAATGCTAGTTATGAAAGATTGGTTTTCTAAATACAACTTTATCTTCTTTACTGAATGCCAACATAAACACATAAACCACTAGTGACATTTACTGGCACATTTCAACAACTACATAACATTTCCTTCCACCCAAAATACATTTCAACTCAAATTTAACCATTTAACCTCATACATGTTTTAATTGTAATACCTAATTATTATTATTATTTTTTAAAGTGGTAGGTAATAAAGTTCCCCGTTTTCCCTTTCTTTTTTTATTAACTAATTTGAGGAATTATTTTGATATAGTTCTCTTAACTACGCACAGTTGCTGGTTCATTTCAGTCATTTTAAATTCCACACACATCTATGTAGTGGAAGTCACATATATAGACAATACGGCAGTTTAGTAATGTGCACAGGGTAACGTCTAGCTTCTGAAGACGAACCATCCTGGCCTTACTTGGCTTATCTCCCGAAATATTTTGATCATCTTCAGCCGTGGGAAAAGAGCCGAGTTCCGCTGAACTTTTGCCAGGTGGGGGTTTAAAATCCATGTCTGAGGTTACCACTGCATCTGAATCCACAGGTTTTTTCCAGAACACTCTGAACCTTATGGGGTAGAAGTTCAAGTGGCGTCACCAGGATTCCATTGCACCTTAACCACTGTGTATGACACAGGTCCCCTTTGGTTAGTAATGACAACTTTCATATATTCCCCCCCATAATCACAAGCCAACACAACATCCCCATTTGCAAAATGTCTCCATCTGGGGCATCCTGCGACTCCTGAATGCGTCGCACAGTTGATTTAACATTAGGCTTAATTCCGTCTAGAAATAAAAGGTGACAATTCACAGGCAGCATTAATGTACACTTCACAGGAATCTTGGGTGATCAGTGTTACAACTGCTAATCAGATAGGGTCTGTCAGTGTCTCACGTCGTATCTCAGTAGCACTGACCGGGAAAGTTTCAACTTGCTTTATGTAGAAGACATCAACACTGTTGAGATATCTCGGTGTTCCACACTCAATGGCAATCTTGAGAGACCATCAGCATTGGATGGTTAGCTGCACACCTGTATTCAATGGAGTAATTCTGGGCCGACTATATCAACACCACCTTTGCATGCGTGCCACTGCTTTCTGAACTCCAACAATAGTGGTCTGATTTCGATGGTTCGTGAGAAGCATAACCTTCAACCATGAAAATATTGGTGTAAATTCTGCACCTTATAAATAATCTCCAAGCCTCTCGTTTAATTTGAGCTTAATTTTGTTGCTCTGTGAAAAATTGCTGGACCTGAGGCAATTCGAAAGGAAGACATTTGTAACAGAAAAGACCCCTCTGAATGTTAATCGTGAGGAGATTCCATGAGTTCTCATTTACTTGCATTTGCAAATAAGCATTGGAGTCCAATTTGCTAAAACGTTGTCCTCCTGCCAAGGATGCAAAAAGATCCCCAATACGTGGTAATAATATGGGACAAAATGGGAATAATATGTAGTGGAAATACCACACAGTGAATACTTGCTTTCTATTCATAAAGACTTTTACTCAAACTCAGCAAGTACAAATTAAAGAATCCAGAGTGTGTTTACAAAGTTTTCAATGGGTGAAAGATCTGGAATGCAGGCTGGCCATTGCAGTAACCAGACCCTTCTTCTATGCAGCCATGATGCTGTAATTGATGCAGTGTCA
>JAOUQV010000023.1:6445207-6456092 GCA_028565295.1 Aspidoras spilotus | reverse complement strand
GGGGTTAGGTGCCTTGCTCAAGGGCACTTCAGCCATGACTTGTCGGTACTTGGAATCGAACCAGGGACCTTCCGGTTTCTTAACCACAAGCCTACGACTGCCCCCCTAGGACTGGACAAGACATCTTGCTGAAGTGAAAACCGAGCCTCAGAAAGGGGGGAATGAATGATGATTTAAGTGAAAGTGGCATGGTTGTTGGTTGCTTTTTATTTACAAGTAAATCGTATGTGGGGGCGGCACGGTGGCGAAGTGGATAATATTTATGTGGAGTTCAAATATTCTCCCTGTGTTTTCTCTGGGTACTCCGGTTTCCATCCACATTCCAAAGACATGCATAATAGGTTAACTGGTGTCTCCAAATTGGCCTTAGTGTGTGATTTTGTGTGTGCCCTATGATGGAATGGTGCCTTGACTAGGGTTCTTCCTGCAGTCGCACCCAAAGTTGCCAAGTGGGCACCGGCTTCCCAGTGACCCTAAACTAGGTCTAAGCGGGTATAGAAAATGAATGAATTAATATTATTTGGGCGGCATGGCGGCACAGTGGACAGTGCTTAGGCCTCACAGCAAGAAGTTTCCTGGTTCAAGGCCTAGGTGGGAAGACTCTGGAAATTTCTGTGTGGAGTTTGAATGTTCTTCCAGCGTCTGTGGTTTGCTCCGGTTTCCTCCCGCATTCCAAGGATATGTGTAATAGGTTAATTGGTGTCTCTAAATTGCCTGTGGGCACCGGCTTCCCCGTGACCCTAAATTATTATAAATTATAATATATTATAAAAAATAAGGTACTGAAAATAAATGAATGAATAAAAACCATGTATGTAGTGTTACAGATCTCTCTGAATAAATCATAAAGAGAAAATAAAAACTTAAATGAATTATCAATACACAATATGCAAAGGAATGTGCATATTTATCGATCCTTATATTTAAACATTTCAGCTCTTCATCACTCTGCTTTCCCTATGCACGATGACACAAGAACAGGCGATTTGCAGCCCGCGTGGTCTCCCTTTAAATAAACCACGCCCCGAAATCAGTCGATCAAATTCTGCATCGCGCTCCAGACCCTCCAACCAATCATATTTGTCGTAGGCGGGGTTATTGCGGTGGTCCGGGAAAACGTCAACCAATCAAAACTCGGGTTCTTTGAACAAAAGGTTTACGAAAAGCATTGCCGGTCTTGTGAGGCGGTCATTATTCATGTTCAGTGAGTGGCGCTTAAAGGAGATTGTACTGACAACAGCTACATAACGGTCCGCCACAAACACACCCATGTACCGCTATTCACAGGGAACATTTTATAATTATTATAACACGTTGTTATAAAACGTTTTAGCAGTGAAGCCTGTTTACAGCTATACGTATTAAGAAAGAAAATCTTAATTGTGACAGGCAAACCAGATAAAGGTACGTGAAGGCAAACTTTTACTATGACGTTGGAACTCATGGTGAATTATTACGCTTTATTTTTATTTCAAAAGTCATTTTAGTCACGGTTTGCTTTGACGTTCGTTTAAATACGTGTGACAGCAGCTATATGACAGCGGTATATATTAGTTTGAACATGAACACACCCACCGCCTCTTAACGTGTTTCACGAATGCCTGCCCTCAGCGTGTAGTAGAGGGGGGTTGTTCGGGTCTATTCATATTTTCTCTCTCTCTCTGCTTTAGTGTTAGCTAATAAAGTCTTTAGACTTTCACACACTCTCTCATTCCTTTACCGTTAATCCACTGTGTTGGACAGTGGGTAGGTGCCTAATTTTCTTGTTTTAGAGAACGAACTGACAACATCACATACCTGCAGACGCCGGCGGCCGTTTAGTTTTATCTTGATCTCTCGTTTACAGGTTTTAACAAAACAAAGCAGTTTTACTTCAACATGAGAAAATCGTGTGCCATTTACGCCACCGGGATCGTGTGTGCTCACCTCCTGATAGTGGGAATCGCCCTGATGGTGGCTCAAGTCTTTCAAACAATGATCCACGAGAGGATAAAAAAGGTAAAATGTTTTATTTCATATGGATCAGACGTAACGTATGAAATTATCTGGTAGAATGATGTGAATTTATTGCATTGTACTCTGTAATGCCGGGTACTTTTAAACTCCCGGATATGCATGGAACATACAAACAAACACCTATGTGTATAGTTTTAAAGCTCGCAATATTCAGCTTCGATGCAGTGCGGGGTTATAGAATATGATATCGTACACAACACGGCTTAAATGTTATTGAGATCCTCCTGTATTATTACTAACGTCACGGTGAATACTTTTAGGAATATTCCTGCTCAAGGGAAAGATTGAAAAAAAAAATATTTTAGCTGTTTCTTCTATTTCCACACCCTCTCATGCTGATCTTGTTGGTCCCCGTTCATCAGCGGTGATCATAATAACGGAAGCGGCTCGTTTTCTCCTGGACACCTGACGTGTAGGGGAAAAAAGAGTCGTTTGCATTTATATTAGTAAACATTGCCTCAAGACTTCGTTTCTTCGCTAGAAATGTCTTTTTCATACCCGTTTTTAAACCTGCTAGCAGTGTACTGAGCCTATAGATGGCTTTAATGATGGTTGGGGGAGGTGTGGTGAAGTGCTCAGGGTGAGGGGGTCTTATGGCAGGAAAAGCAAGGGTGGAATCCACAAGGAATTCTAGGAATTCTGAAACTCACTCAGTGTAGCTAGAATTTCAGCTATATATATATATTTATATATACATAAAATAAAACGTACCGGCCACTTTATTAGGTACACCTTGCTGGTAAAAGTTTAGACCCATTTTGCCGTCCGAATTGCCTTAATACTTTCAGCAGAGATTGTGTTCTACATTGGTTTGGTTTTAACGAGTGGCAATTTGAGTTAATTTTCCTTTCTATCAACTCAAACCAGTCTGCACATTCTCCTCTGACCTTTCACATCAACAAGGCATTTATTTCTGCACAGCTGCCACTCACTGGGTATTATCTCTTTTTCAGACCATTCTCTGTAAACTCTAGAGATTGTTGTCCATGAAAATTCCTGTAGATTGAGAGTTTCTGAAAAAACTTGGACCGTCTTATCTGTTCTCAAGAACCATGCCACATTCAAAGTAACTTAAATCACCTTTTTTACTCAATTTGTAGTTAAGCAAGTTGTCTTCTACATGCCTAAATGCATAGAATTTTGCCCATGGGATTGGCTGATTAACAATTGAACAGGTGTACCTAATAAAGTGGCCGGTGAGTGTATATTAGAAGTGAGGCATTGTGTCATAATAAGTTTTATGTATAAACTGCTTTTAACAATTGTCCTAAAACAGATATTTATTCATTCATTTATTATCTTGTGCTTATTCATATACTCCATCGTAGGATGCCAACACTCAAAGTCACACATACATTTACATAAGGACCAACCTAACGTACGTCTTTGGAATGAACACGCACAAAAGCCCACGCAAACATGGAAAGCACATGTAAACTGCACACACAAATTTCACTTGTCATACCACTCAGAGATTGTGATTGGTTCTTCTTGCTGTAAGGCGGTAGCACCACCCAATGCGCCACCATTCTTGTTGAAAATATAAATGTCACTGCTAAAATCAATCTGGGCATGATAAAATCAAAGAAATAATTCCTAAGATAATAAGATGAAGAAACCCTGGCAAAAAACAGACTATAAAAGGAATCCGACCCTTTCTTAGGTGACACAGATAATACGATAGTAAATAATACCTTCTATAACTGTTTTAACATATGTCTGTTTGGTTTGTTATCCTAACATTTGTAACCGGTTTGCTGTTTAAATTTAAATTTCATTATAATTATAATAATTTCAACTTTTTTAATAAAGTAATAATTATAGCAAGATAGACCCGGGTTCAATCCCCGGCCCGCGACCCCGTCTGGATTAAGAGAAAGAAAATTTCTCTTTTAATTTCGATACATAATTATTAAATTTGATTTTAGAAAACTTTTGACATAAACAGACTATTAACTTAAAACTAACAAGTACCTGTCTATTGTATTTGAACATTTTCCATGTTCTTTACTCTCACATTTTCAGGTTAAATATTGTGTTGTGATATATTTGCAGTATCTACTATTTACACCAGCAGTTAGTTTGTCCTGTTTCAGACATAACTAGACCAGGTTCAGCCACTTTCCAAGCCCTCTGGACCTAAATATTTCTTAAACTGGGTGTGGAACAAGCTAAATTGTTTCTTATATGTAGTGTCGGTGTAATCCATGGTCTTGTTAACTTTGTTTCTTTTTCTAAACATGTAGCATACAATTATATAGAACATATTGACATGTGTGGCAAATTTCTTACATTTGTAGAAATGTTTTTCAAATAAACTTGTTTGTGTACTCTCAGTCGCACAAGACAGTAGGTTGTATGTTATCTCTACTGTAGTTGGACAACTTCCATGGGAAACTAAACATGTTTTGTCAAACGTTGCATGTTCTTTCTTGTTGTAACCTTAAGTCTATTTGCGTGTGTTTGGCTTTTTAGTTAAGAGGTGAGGGAAGAGGAAGGACAACTAAAACGTACGCAAAACAGTGTTTCATCACTTTGCAAGATGAAGGTCTTGAAAACAGACTGTTGACTGTTTAGTACTAGTTGGAAGGACGTTTCATTTTAAAGACCTTTATTATCAAGGCTAGTGGCATGGCCAGCTGTTTAAAGGGGTTGCCTTAAACTCCCGGTAAACGTTTTTTTGTAGGGTTATCTAATTGTCTAATGTTTTTACTTCATGATGTATGGAGTGCATATTTTTAGCAAGGGCAGCTTGATAAATATATTGAAGCCGATCCATGTTGAAGTCTCAGTTAAATACGAAACACTTAGTTGTGTGGCGTGATGATAAATGCTGAGAATTTTGCACAGAGGGTATTGGATGCAGTCAGTCTAAAGAAGGCATTAGCAGTTCCATAAACCTGAATCAACGCAGGTCTATTATGAATAACCTTCATGACTCAACTGAAGCGTGTTGTGCCTTCGATCAAAGAGCATGTGTAATGGAAACTTTCTTAAGTGCATCATTCTTTTACTGTTGAATGGATTCTTTTAGTTGTTCTTCAGCATTACGGAGCTTCTCTGATAAACCAACAGTTTCTGTTATCTTAGACTTTGAGAAACTGATAAATGTGTACGGTGATACTTTATTATTATTTTTTTTAGCTTAAAATGCCATTTTAGTTTTTCCACACTCATATACAAATGATATATTCTCTTCTAGGTTTGTACCAAATAAATTAAAGTCTATACATGTATATTTGTCTCAGATAGAAGACATGCAGTTCATTTCTCTGTTGTTTAACCATGATGTAATTATGACATACACAAAGACGATATGGTTTCTTTAATCATCAGACATGAGACAAAGCTCTCTGCTGACTGTTGTCTTTTTGTCCCCTCCTGTAGCTTGTTCTCGTTTCCATTGAATTTCCTCATCACAGCACGTGTATGTCATTCGCATATCACCCCAAACCTCTACAGACCTAGTGAACTTTAAACAGCATTATTTATTAGGACAGTACACCACTGACCTGAAATGAACAGAACTGTTCAAACAAGTCGGTTCATTTTGTGTTTTAAGAGGTTAAGTCAATATTAGGAATTAGAATTTGACCTGGTTAATGGCTTACAGGTTTAGGGAGCTCAGGGGACATTGAGTTTATTTTCATGTTATGTGTGACTTTTTTAACGAACTACAGAATTATTAATATATATATATATATGTTTACTCTTTAGGAGATCACCTTGGCTCAGAACAGTCGAGTGCTGGATGGATGGATAAACCCTCCACCCCCCGTTTACATGCAGTATTACTTCTTCAATGTTACTAACCCTCAAGAGTTTATTGAAGGCAAGGCAAAGCCTCGTGTCACCCAAATGGGACCTTATACATACAGGTAAAGACACATCAATCTTGATGCTCTTTGTATGTCAGGCCTGAAGTGCAAATTTTTCCCTTTTATTTTTTAAGCCAAGCTTTCAGTTCTTGTATGTTTATTTTAATTTGCCTTGTTGTTATGTACAAGACGGTGAAAACCAGAATCCGGAAATGACTGATAAAAAAAAGAGGAAGTTAAGCATTTAGGAAACAAGAGAGAATCGTGTAGACGTCATAAGACTCGCTTGATTAAGCAATGGCACAGACTGCTATGGCCACACTTGCCATTGTTTCGTTACGTACTGCAGTGTGTTTATTATAGGAAGTTTAAACAATTAAGCAAATATCGTTCTTCATGCAATCAGGGAATACCGGCCCCGAGAGAACGTGACATACTTGGAAAATGGCACCAAGGTCTTTGCCACCAATCCCAAGAGTTTTGTTTTTCTTCCGGAAATGTCTGTCGGAGACCCTGAGGTGGACCTCTTGACCACACCCAACATCCCATTCATTGTAAGTTTGAATATTTTAGTGGAAAGGGCTTTTACATGTAGTGAATTAATCACACCATGTAGCCAGCTAACACAGTGATCTGTTGACAGCTCCCATATATCTTTTTTTTTTCTCTCTGCAGGCCGTCATGAACGAAATGAACTCTTATTCTTTTTTTATCCGCCCGTTGATCTCTATATGGATAAAGTCACTGGGTGTTGAACTGTTCATGACACGAACTATCCACGAGTTCCTCTGGGGTTTTAAGGATCCACTGATGACTAAGCTTCATGCTTTAAAGCCTGATGTGGATGAGTACTTTGGGCTCATGTACAAGGTAAGAATTGTCAAAGTTGCTGTTTTGTATAGAATCAGCAAAATATCTGTTTAATGTCCACACTGCCATATGTAGGTCGCTAATATGTTTGACTTTTTATTTTCAATTAGAAAAATGGAACCCACGAAGGTGAATTTGTCTTCCACACTGGAGAGAAGAACTACATGGACTATGGCAAGATCGACACCTGGAATGGAATAAGGTAACCAGTGTTTTGCATGCCCCTTGGCCTAGTTGGCTTATGGGGACATTTGTTTGTTTAACCAGTGAAATGTCCTTATTTCAGTTTTTGCTTGCTGAACCTTTGACGATAGCATTGTAGATTAAATTGATGGTCCACCAAAACTTATGAAGAATATAAATATAAACCTTCGTATTTATTAATTTGAGTATTCACTTCCTATTTTGCAGTAAGATGACCTGGTGGTCATCGGAGCAGAGCAACATGATTAACGGCACAGACGGCAGTGTGTTCCATACGTTCCTGTCCAGAGATGAGCTTCTCTACATCTTTGCTGCAGACCTCTGCAGGTGAGCATCAAACTCTAAGAAAACACTTTTTAATCCTCAACTTTCCTTCACTACTTAAGCCTCATTTATGCTCAATGTTAAATACTGATACGGATGGAGCCTTCTATCTGTATTCTGTAATTTGCACATTTTCTGAAAGCTTACGGATGTGGACAGGACAGACTCGATGGAGCAATACCACTGGGAGACCATGGGGGCAGTGCAACACGCAATAACCTCTATATGGAAACAAAGAAGAAATAAAAAGAAATTAAAGTTCCTGACAAGTTGTGTGAATTATTACGGAATTTTAATAATTTAAATGATTTATCTATATGATTTTATTTATATAAATTATCGCCATGTTTTATTTTTTTACTCCGAACTGCCTTCTTTTGGATGTGATGCTCAACAACCATATTAACGGAGTTGACACAAGGAAGTACGTGGGCAGTATAAAGGGCGTATAAATGAGGCTTTAGACTCACTATTTAGAGTTGTGTCCCACTCACACATTATTTCATATCTTTTTCCCATTTATCAGAAAAATTAACAAATTTAAAGATAAAAGACAAAAGATGTCAAAATAAAAGAAAACTGTGACAAAAATTACAATTGGTTGAATTAGTTCTTCAAGGATAATGCTCCCTTATGTTCTAATGAATTATAGGTCATTTGAGTATTCACCATATATTATGTTTTCTCATTTGCAGGTCAATCCATCTGGGATATGTGCATGATACAGAGGTGAAGGGGATTCCAGCATTTCGCTTCGCTCCTCCTTCTGATGTCCTAGCTTCTCCAGATGAGAATCCTGCCAATGAGGGTTTCTGTGTTCCCGCCAAAGAATGCCTGAGTAAAGGAGTTCTTAAAGTGAGCGTGTGTCGCGAAGGTAATAGAAAATGACACTTTTAGTCCTGCTATATTAGGGAATTTCTTTTCTTTCAATTATCTATTCTATTATAACAGATCAGACAGAATAAACAATTCCTGAAAGTTCCTTATAAACTAGTAGCACTGCTGCCTCAAAGCAAGAAGGGTTAAGCTAAATCCTTCCTGTGTCGAGTTTGTCTGTTCTTTTGCTCTTGTGGTACTCTTCTCCGCGTGTACCAGTCTCTTCCCACAATCCAAAAACACTTCATGAATGTAACGTTGTCTGTGTAACGTGATTATGAACGAATATACAATGAACCCTATGCCTACTGTAGATAAAATCAAGCTCACTGAAGTTTTGCACAGTTTCTATACCACAACCTAATTTAATAGACATCCTAATCCACTGCACTGAAGCATTACATTTGAAGAATTGTACAAATTCATTTTGGCACAATGAATCACATGATATACAAATGTGGGTGGCACGGTCACGCAGTGGGCGGGTTTCCTCCGGGTGCTCCAGTCCCCTCCAAAGACCTGTATACTAGGTGAACTAGAGATGCCAAATTGTCTATGACTTGTGTAATATAACCTGTATATAACGTTGTTTATGGGTGTAACCTTGAGATAGTCTTTGAGACTGAAAGTGACGCTAAACAATTAACAACTACCATAATGCAAAGGTGGATTTGCCAACTCATAGTTCAATTTCTGATTCTGTCTCTGCTCCTGTTCTGTATACACACATTCTATAGTCTTTTAAAATTGTTTTAGAATAGAGACTATACATCATGATCTTAGGCATATGGTGTTTAAACAGTACATTTGATAGTGTGGGGATGATTAACATTGAACTCACAGAGCTCGATCAGTAGTAATGCATGCAAGGTGAACCGTGTACACAGAAACCTTGAATTGAGCTGGAATGTGTCAGACAGGGCACTTCAATTGTGCAAGCGCTGAGATATGCACTTTCCCTTTACTCACCATGGGGGGGGGGAGAAAAAACATTGAATCCTCATTAGAAATTGAAGTTCCGATATAAAATTTTGGTTTCTGAGAAGCACCAGCACCCTCTCAACTAATGTTCGTGTCTGATCTGTCTATGCGTGTTTCTCTCTTCTATACTGAGGCAGTAATCGGAGCACAGCATGCAGAAGTTTAATAAGTAACTCTAATTCAGGGTCATGCACTCCAGGTCTGACCTCTAATAGCAGCTTGATTGGGATGTAAGCATGCTATTTTTTTTTTATTGCCTTCTTGATAGAACAGTGTCTTGATAACACGGTTTGCTGATGCTCAACTTCCTTTTTTTAGCATGTGACTGAATTCGATGACTATGAAATTTTTACACTTCACTTTTTTACGACTAATACAAATAACTGCTGTTGGAGAAGTAGAACTTTGCAGAAATGTTTTCTGGTCGAATGATCTATATTTATGCAATGTGCAAAGTCACACAGAGCAAATACAACTGTGGAATTTTGCACTTTGCCTGTGGACATTTGACAGGTCAGTGTTCTGGTGTAACTGATTACCAGCAATTTTACGTATCTTGGGGAGAAAGTTCATTTCCTGAGTTTTGTTTTTTTATTTAAACCTTTGCTAGAGGTTTTTCAAGGCTGATTCATTTAAAGTTTATACTGTGTGTGTGTATGTATGTATATATAATATAATTTTTTTTATTCTTATAGGTGCACCTATAGTTGTGTCTTTCCCGCATTTCTACCAAGCTGATGAACAGTACATTGATGCCATTGAAGGAATGAGTCCAAACACGCAAGAGCACGAAACATATCTCGACTTAAACCCGGTAAGCTGGATGTGGAGCTCATGATAATGCTGTCTAGAGTAATTAGTTTAGCTATTTATTCACCATTCAGCTGTTTAGACCAACCATGCTTTTGTAATTCAATATAACTCATGACCACTTCTGGCTAAATATGGAATGTGTCTGTGGTGTACAGGGGAGACTGATGACAGTGCTAAATCTAATGGTTAAAAGGTCACCACATATGTTTGTGTAGCAGTACTCAGGATACGAGGGTTTTAGAAGAGTATTTGAATCTAAACCTAATCTTTTTTTTTTTTTACATGAAACTGTTCTGTTTAATACAAACATATTATTACTCATCTCATGTGCAGTATTTTCTAAATGGTTTATGTTAATTTTGTTACAGACAACTGGAGTCCCTATTCGTGCCTGTAAGAGAGCCCAGCTCAATATTATAATGAAAAGGGTACCTGGCTTCCCGTAAGTACCAATATCTAACTTTCCAAGCTGTTTATTTCAGTCAAAGCAGAAAGCTTAGTAATGTACAATTCTCCTCTTTCAGTCAAACCCGTCTGCTGAATGAAACCATCTTCCCTATTATGTATGTTAATGAGGTACGTGGTGTTTTTTTTAGTACATTATTTTCGTGTATCTATGGCAGGATACTGTTCTCTTCCAGGTTACGCAATATTTTCTTTTCACAACTGTCCAATCCTTGCCCTTTCCAGACGGCAACCATCGATGACGACTCTGCCTCCCAATTGAGAACTCTGCTGCTGATCATAACACTAGTGTCCAACTTCCCGGTCTTCATTGTGGCCGTGGGGGGCATATTACTGCTCGTATTCATCTTCTTGGTCTGCAGGAACCGCCAGAGAAACGTAAGATGCCTTTTATTTTATTTTTTTTGTTAATGCTTGTTCCTCTACTTGGAAAAATTTGTTTAGAAGTACAGGTGAATCTCAATAAATTAGATTATCACCAAAAAGTTAATTTATTTCAGTAATTCAGTACAAACAGT
>JAOUQV010000023.1:6417345-6435182 GCA_028565295.1 Aspidoras spilotus | reverse complement strand
ACACAAAGCATTCCCTAACAGACCACATTTTATACACAAAAAAACTCAGGGCTTCTGAGTTTCACAACAAATATAGAAGCAGGTGTGAAGAATTGACAGAAGAATTGTGTCAGATTCTCATATACACTTAGTAAAACTTACCAGCTAATTACTGTACAGTACTGTGTGAAATTGATGTAGACACATTTTACATTTACACATGCTGTATTTAGACGTGCTGTTAGGTTATGATGACTTATATACTAATGAAATGTTTAAGAAAATGCTATAAAGTGTCAAAATAAACAGAAATAAATTAAAGGAAGTCACTTTCTAGTGCGTTTTTATTTAAACACTGGTCTAAGGTACAATTTTTCAGTTTTACTAAATATTGCAGAGCAGCTTGGAGAATCGAAGACAGATCACACTTGTAAGGCACAGCAGGCCTGATAATGTTTGATTTTGTCTGAAATGTGGTCAGATAAGTGTGATAAACACTTGAAATATATCAGTCTGTGTGTAACGATTGTGCATAGTATAAAGGTTTATGTATATGTATATGTATATGTATATGTATATGTATATGTATATGTATCTTATATGTATATGTACATTTACATACACGTGTGCTGATCATAAAATTTGTTGGAAAATAAAATCACCATTTCCCAAATGTTGGTCAGCAGCAGGAAGCATGAGTGGTGCTTAAACTTCCTGCTAGATGGCTGCGTTGACCTTGGACCTCAGAAAATACAGTGGACCAACACCAGCAGATGACATGGCTACCCAAACCATCACTGACTGTGGAAATTTTAAACTAGACCGTAAATGACATGGTTCTGTGCCTCTCCTCTCTTCCTCCAGACTCTGGCACCTTGATTTCCAAAGGAAATGATAAATTTACTTTCATCAGATAACAACTTTGAACCAATCATCAGCAGTCCAGTCCCTTTTGTCTTTAGACACTTCTGACATGGTCTTTTGTTTAAGAGTGGCTTGACACAAGGAATGTGACAGCTGAAACCCACATCTTGCATACATCTGTGCATGATGCTTCTTGAAGCAGCTGCAGTCCAGTCTTTGTGACACTCCCTCACATTTTTGAATGGGTTTTCTTTCATAATCCTCTCCAGATTTGCTGTTATGCCCATTGCTTGTACACTTTTTCCTACTACATCTTTTCCTTTGCCTAGCCTCTCTATTAATTTTTTCCACACAGAGCTCTGTGAACAGCCAGTCTCTTTAGTAATGACCTTTTGGGTCTTGCCATGCTTGTGCAAGGTGTCAGTGGTCGTCTTTTGGACAACTGTCAGCAGTCTTCCCCGTGATTGTGAAGCCTACAGAACTAGACTGAGACCATTTAAAGCCTTTTGCAGGTGTTTTGAGTTAATTATCTAATTATTTAATTATCTGCACCAGGTGTCTTCAATATTGAACCTTTTCACAACATTCAAATTTTCTGAGATACTGAATATTTTTTTTTAATTAATTATCACTTATAAATCATCAAATTAAAAGAAATACTGTATTGATATATCTGTCTGTGTGTAACAAATGTTTATAATATACAAGTTTCACTTTTTGAATAAAATTACTGAAATTAATCAACGTTTTCATGACATTATAATTTATGACCAGCACCTGTATATACAAGCACAGTGTTGATTGTGTGTATGGTTAAAACGATGTAGACTTAAGTAGGTAGGCCATATCATAACCCAGCATGAAAGCCACACACATTAACTAACATATTTATAATTAACCTTACTTTGGAATTTGAACTGTGACCAGATAAAACATTCACTCTTTGCCTTATATTTTCCAATCCTATTCTGAGGCATTTAACTTGTACACATAGTTCTTAACCATAAATTCTTACTTGCTCACTTATTATTTAAGCCTCCTATCAAAATAATAAGGGGGGCTGGAGCCTATCCCAGTGCTTATTGTTCGGTAGACAGGAAAACAACCTTTACCTTCACCAATTTTAACTTATGCAAAGACAACAAGCTCAGTGATTCCAGACATCGCAAGTTAGTTTGTTTTAATTTGGTTTGAGGTTATTTCTTTTAGTATACAAAGTCTGAACTCAGCTTATATTTCATTTATCTCAGCTTATATTTCACAAAATCTTAAAAGTATGAAGAGCTTTTGGCAGTATTCAAGCAGTACATATATACAGAAAGTTAACTGAGGTGTTCTATATATTGGGTATTAGATGTCTGATTACAATGGAGTTTAATATGAATAAAAAGTGCAAGAATTAGCAACAAGTACTATACATACATATAACTGCATGGAGGCGAATGAGGCACTAGCTGTATATGTACTGGACTGGGAAAAAGCCAATACGTTATTGATCAGTGCAAATGGAACTGCATACGTATGTTCATTTCTGTCTCCAACTCAGTTTACAGTTTAACTCAAAATACAATAAACTATACTTGATAAAAGTCATCAATGTCTTCCTTGTACATTTTTGAGACAACTGGCCTTTTCAGCTTCATAGTAGGACCTGAAAGAAACACAGGAAAACTGTGTCATAAACGTACAAGTCTTTCCAGTAAATGTAATGAGGAATGAATTTAAACTCTAATACTGTGTAAACTGTAATATAATTAGTAAGATGGTGACTTTTTACGATGAAAGCATTCATTCATTCATCTTGAATAACTGGACCTGATCACAATTCACACTAAATCATACTATAATTTACAGTTAATTATTACTGGATTAGGAACACCTGGCAGTTGGCACATGATCTTTGATAAAGTGCTCCAATTAATGGTTACATATATAGTTCAACCCCATGCCACAGTGGAGTGGGCAAATTCAACTAATTTTGACAATGACCACTGGAAGTATTCTGCATCAGATAAGCCATAGACCAATTTTAGTGCCACTGTTGACCACCCAATATTGCAAATGGGCCACAGCACCACATGCCAAAATAGAACGGCCCATCCACAGTACATTAGTGCTCAAGTTCAACCAATGTTGACAATGAAAATGAGAAGTATCCTTTCTTAGATACTACAGCCATAGACCGAGTTTAATGCCACTGTTGACCACCCAATATTGCAAACACTGTGTACTGTGTTTGCCAAAATAGGCCAAAATAGGCATCAATGGATCTAGAACACATGGAAGGTTGTCTGGAGTGACTGTTTCCTGCTGAAAATATGGACCAGCCAGGAGTTCCTAATCCAGTGATTATTTTTGAAAGCAAAGAATAATAATGTGTGTATGCACATGTTAGTCTACAAATGATTGTCATGATCAAGTCATATTTACACCTAATTAAAACATGCTTACCAAGCTCCCCTCCAGATATGGAAAAGTCTTTAGGTAAGAGTTTCCACTTTTGAATCCTCTGAGCATTGGAGGTGGACTTGGCATTGACCCTGTCCACTCCCTCTTGGATGATTTTGTAAATGGCTGGCTCTTTGCTGTTGATAATCTCTGACACTTTGCTTGCCATGACACCATTTTGCCTGCAGAACTCTAAAGCCATTGGAGTCAGTTCATCTGTGGGGTCACCATTGTCATCAACCTTACACTGTGGATTAGAATTAAATAAATAAAAAAAGTGAATAAAAGAGCATAAATATACATTTTAGTAAAAGCTGTGTTTTTTTTATTTGATCTGTTAGGTTGGCAGTTATAATCACTGGATGAAATAATTTTATTAACTTTAATAAACTAAACATTGATCATCTTACTTTAAGGGTCAGAAGCACGGAGAGGAATTTCTTTTTGTCTCCCACCAGCATTGCATTGCAAATGATGGGCACTTCGTCCTTGACTGCATCCTCAATAGGGACTGGTGGGATGTTCTCTCCTCCGGCTGTAATGATTAGCTCTGTAAAATAATATGTAAAATTATTTTGCATTACATTAGGCACAATCCAGATTTCACTCAGATCCAAATATTCCAATATATAAACCACTCTGCATGATGTTGCTTTTATATAAATATACTATATACTATTTGGGCTTAGGACCAGACATTTTACTATCTCCAATTCACCTAGCATCCATGTATTTGTACTGTGGGGGGAAACCAGAGTTTATACAAATAGTAATCAATGCTGTTAATTTACAAAATAAAGACGAGTCAATAATTTTTTTTCATCTAACACTACTGAGTGAAGTCTGCTAGCAGTAGCTCTTTATCTGGGAGGTGTACGCTCAGCTTGCATGATATACATAAGTTTAGATATAGCCTGACAATAACTACAAACCAGTGGTAAAGTTTTGAAATGATTCTAACCACGTAAATCCTTCTGTATCCATCATGCATTGATTGTGTAGCTACAATACTCCTCCCCTTTATACAGAATAAAAAACTTAGCACGCATTCATTATGTTTTTAGTCTAATAAATACAAACCCGATTCCAAAAAAGTTGGGACAAAGTACAAATTGCAAATAAAAATGAAATGCAATAATTTACAATTCTTAAAAACTGATATTGTATTCACAATAGAACATAGAAAACATATCAAATGTTGAAAGTGAGCTCATTTGAAATTTCGTAACAGCAACACATTTCAAAAAAGTTGGTACGGGGCATTAAGAGGCTGGAAAAGTTGAAGGTACAAAAAAGGTTTAGATAAAACTTATAGTTTAAAGAAGCAGCCGTATCTAATCAAGATCCAGAAGCGCAAACATCTTCTCTTGGCCAAGGCTCATTTAAAATGGACTGTGGCAAAGTGAAAAACTGTTCTGTGGTCAGACGAATCAAAATGTAAAGTTATTTATGGAAATCAGGGAAGCTGTGTCATTAGGACTAAAGAGGAGAAGGACAACTAAAGTTGTTATTAGAGTTCCGAAGCCTGCATTTCTGATGGTATGAGGTTGCAGTAGTGTGTGTGGCATCTGCAGCTTACACATCTAGAATAACACATTAGAAAAGAATGGGTTAAAATTCCTATTCCTAAACTTGAGCAATTTGTCTCCTCAGTCCTCAGACATTAACAGACTATTGTAAAGAGAAAAGGGGATGTCTCACAGTAGTAAACATAGCTTTGTTCCAACTTTTTTGAGATGTTGTCACAAAATTTAAAAATCACCCAATTTTCCTCTTCAAATTATACATTTTCCCCATTTGATATGTCATCAATAAAATTTGGAATTTTGAAAATATATTTCCATCCATTTTATCTTTTCAATTCCACCCATCTGGTCATAGCATGAACGCATTAGACAACCATTCAATCTACACACTTGTACCTTTTATCCTGCCTGTAATGTAAAGGAATCCATCTTTATCATGCTTTCCCAGGTCTCCTGAATGCAGCCAGCCTTCTGAGTCCAGTGCCTCTTCAGTTTTATCAGCCATATTCAGGTATCCCATGAAGACGTGGCGGCCCCAAAAACACACTTCCCCATTGCCATCTTCATCTGGTTTATCCAGCTTTGTTTTGCAGCCTGGTACCACCTTACCACAGCTATGGGAAAATATTTAGATTATTATAAACCTTATGGTTCCATTCCTTAAACATATTCATAGTTTACAGAAAATTTCAGTAGGTTATTAAAAACCATCTCAATCACTGGAATAGAACCACAAGGCTAATAATGAGTTGGAAACATGGGGGGAAATATGCCACAACATGGTATGAACATACACTACAATTTATCAACACATGCATGCTCATTAGTTAACCTCACTAGTTTGATACACTCCTTTTAAATAAACCGGATGTAGCTAAACACTGTGTGAGCTCCAGCTCCTCAAACAGCCCACAACAATCTGTTTGAGGTCAAAAGTCACTCAGGTCACTTTGTTTACCCATAGCTGGTATATGTGGCCTTCTGCTGTGCTGTGAATAGATCAACACCATATTTAAGAGTACGGGGCATTAAGAGGCTGGAAAAGTTGAAGGTACAAAAAAGGTTAAGATAAAACTTTATAGTTTAAAGAAGCAGCCGTATCTAAACAAGATCCAGAAGCGCAAACATCTTCTCTCGGCCAAGGCTCATTTAAAATGGACTGTGGCAAAGTGAAAAACTGTTCTGTGGTCACACGAATCAAAATTTGAAGTTATTTATGGAAATCAGGGAAGCTGTGTCATTAGGACTATAGAAGAGAATGACGACCCAAGTTGTTATTATCAGTTTCGTAGCCTGCATTTCTGATGGTATGGGGTTGCATTAGAGTGTGTGGCAAGGGCAGCTTACACATCTGGAAGGACACCATCAATGCTGGAGTTGAGCAACAAGACTAACACATTAGAAGAGAATGGGTTAAAATTCCTATTCCTCAACTTGAGCAACTTGTTTCCTCATTCGTCAGACATTTACAGACTATTGTAAGGAGAAAAGGGGATGTCTCACAGTGGTAAGCATGACTTTGTTACAATTTTTTTTTAATGTCATAAAATTTAAAAATCACCCAATTTTTCTCTTTAAACTAACATTTTCTCAGTTTAATCCGTTTCTATTTACAACTTGTACATTGTCCAAACTTTTTTGAAATCGAGTTTGTAAGAGTAATACCTACAAATTCTCAATATGTAAAAAAATGAGAACCATAAATGTCTAGTTCAGGTAAAGTATAGTATACTATATTATTGGTGTTTATTCTTGCATGTCATATATTTCTTATATTTTGATAGTTGCATCTTGCTGTTTTGCTGATGCATCCATCTATCCATCTATTTTATCTTTTCAATTCCACTAATACTACTAACCATCTGGTCATAGCATGAACCCATTAGACAACCATTCAATCTACACACTTGTACCTTTTATTCTGCCTGTAATGTAAAGGAATCCATCTTTATCATGCTTTCCCAGGTCTCCTGAATGCAGCCAGCCTTCTGAGTCCAGTGCCTCTTCAGTTTTATCAGCCATATTCAGGTATCCCATGAAGACGTGGCGGCCCCAAAAACACACTTCCCCATTGCCATCTTCATCTGGTTTATCCAGCTTTGTTTTGCAGCCTGGTACCACCTTACCACAGCTATGGGAAAATATTTAGATTATTATAAACCTTATGGTTCCATTCCTTAAACATATTCATAGTTTACAGAAAATTTCAGTAGGTTATTAAAAACCATCTCAATCACTGGAATAGAACCACAAGGCTAATAATGAGTTGGAAACATGGGGGGAAATATGCCACAACATGGTATGAACATACACTACAATTTATCAACACATGCATGCTCATTAGTTAACCTCACTAGTTTGATACACTCCTTTTAAATAAACCGGATGTAGCTAAACACTGTGTGAGCTCCAGCTCCTCAAACAGCCCACAACAATCTGTTTGAGGTCAAAAGTCACTCAGGTCACTTTGTTTACCCATAGCTGGTATATGTGGCCTTCTGCTGTGCTGTGAATAGATCAACACCATATTTAAGAGTACGGGGCATTAAGAGGCTGGAAAAGTTGAAGGTACAAAAAAGGTTAAGATAAAACTTTATAGTTTAAAGAAGCAGCCGTATCTAAACAAGATCCAGAAGCGCAAACATCTTCTCTCGGCCAAGGCTCATTTAAAATGGACTGTGGCAAAGTGAAAAACTGTTCTGTGGTCAGACGAATCAAAATTTAAAGTTATTTATGGAAATCAGGGAAGCTGTGTCATTAGGACTAAAGAGGAGAATGACAACTAAAGTTGTTATTAGCACTGAGTTCCGAAGCCTGCATTTCTAGTTTGTGTGGCATGGGCAGCTTACACATCTGGAAGGACACCATCAATGCTGGATTTGAGCAACTAGACTAACACATTAGAAAAAAATGAAGGATATAAGCTGGTATATGTGGCCTTCTGCTGTGCTGTGAATAGATTAACACCTTATTTAAGAGTGATGTAACCACTAATTAAGGCACTTTATCAGTAATTATATACCATCTGCCAAGTGTTCCTTATCCAGTGATTTTTCAGTGTATTTTATCGTTGACGCCATTTACACACATACATAATATTATAGCATTTCATAACACCAGGTAAGGTTATATGTTTTTAATAATTATACATGTGTGTAATGTATTTGAGGTTTTAATTTTTAACAATACATCTATTGCCAAGTTGTAAAGCAACTATGAACCATATATGTGCATCCTAAAATGGTGATATTGCACTACCGTGAACAAAATAAAAACCAAAATAATCTTAAACAAATGCAGGAAATACATTTAAGGACAGACCTCATAATACGAAAGCTGTCAGTAAAGGACATGGTGTGTGGGCCTGTACTCTCGCTCATTCCATACAGTTCGCAGAGGATGATGTTCAGACTCATAAAGTATTCCAATGTGTCCTTAGTGATTGGCGCTGCTCCTGTAAAGCAGTTCTTGCAACGATCCAGCCCAAGACCAGCACGTACTCTCTTAAACACCAAGTTATTAGCCAATGTGTAGCCCCATGGCACTGAATGATCACTTAGGAAACAAATCATAAAAGCATTTAGATATTTTATAAAGAAAATCCACACTTTGAGAAATACCTCTATATGGTCGTAAATTGTGCCATAACGTACTTGTTCATTATATTGTAGCTTGCCACAAGCCCTATATGCTTGGCCCAATCTGCAATTCTCTTCTTCATGGGCGATGACTTTGCACCGATATCTTTCATTGCTTCCTGCATCTTCTCCCACACTCGTGGTACACCCAAGAAGCTTGTGGGACGCACTTCTCTTAGAGTGTTGGCCAATGAACCCTGCAACAAACATTTACTTACTCAGAGAAGATTGCAGCTAGTTTTTAAATGTCATTAATTTATACTGTTTATGCATGTGTTACATGTGTTCATAAATACAAACAATTCATTAGTGTAAATACAATTTAAAATATGTGCTGACCTTCAGAGCATCTGGTTGGGCAAAATAGGTAGTGCCTGCAAATCTTGTGCACACCCACATGTCATATATTTGGGCAGCCACATGACTGAGGGGCAGATAACTCACTACACATTCTTCCCCCCTCTTCAGATTGATCATATTTCCTGAAGAATTTGAAATCCATGTGATCTGACCACAGAAAAGGCACCGGATTACATCTGCATTAATTAAGATAAACTAAACAGCATATTATTAATTTTTTATACTATTTTATTAACAGTTCGTTCATTCGGTTAAACATTCTCTTCTACTTAATCCACATGGGGTCGTGGGCCAGCCAATGCCCACCCGGCAACTCTGGGCACATGGGCAGAAACAACCCTAGACAGGCACACTTACTTACAGTCACACACTTTCACACACTAAGGGCCACTTTAGAGACAACAATTAACCTAACATGTATGTTTTTGTAATGCAAGTGCAAACCGAAGCACCCGGCGAAAACCCACGCAAAACACAGAGAGAACATGCAAACTCCACACAGAAATAACCCGAGTGGTCTTTCTTGCTGTGAGGCAATTGTGCTACCCAATACACCACTGCACTGCCCCTTATTTAACAATTATTACAAACAATATTATATGCAAGAATACTTCAGTTATAACTTACATTGTCGTGGCTGAGCATAACCCCTTTAGGGTTTCCTGTGGTTCCTGAAGTATAGATAAGGGTGCAGCATTCATTAGGCTTCTGACTGTTAATTACTGCATCCAGGCGATCATCTGAAACATCCTCCCCTGCCTTCATAAACTCAGCCCACTGAAAGAACAGAGAGTTTATCAACTCAGGCTTTTATATCATGAAACTTCAAGTATGGAATGTTTTACAGTATAATCTTTCTTTACAAATGAATAGGTTCAGTGTGTTGTTGTGCATGGACGCTTGGACATTTTATAATAATTCATTATTATAAATATTAAATAAATCAAATAAATAGTTAACAACCCAACAACCTCATTTAAAAGCTTCTGCTAAATATGTTCTCTGGTTGCCAGAGCCCCAAATACAACATAAACATGTAATTATATACTGTACATACTTGTCTTATAAGAGCCCAATAATTTTAGCGGGTAAACACAAGCTTTCGTTAGACTACAGAATTCTTTTACATGAGCAGGTCATTTGATTAACCTTCTGACCACAGATATGTATGACTAGATCATGTACTTGACGCTGACCAAAGGTAAATGTTATTGAAAATCAGACCTACGCTGTATAAATTTGGCATCCTATTCTTCACTTCTCCTTTGTACTGAACAATTGCCTTCAGATGTGGGAGTTGGTCTTTAATCTGTGAAACACATCACACATCATGGTTATAAATAGCATCTATTGACAGAAATATTGTGTAGATAACTATATATTCTCTTATCAGAAATGACTACATTTATTAGCTAATTTACCTGCAGGATTTTTGCAAGTTGTTTGTCATTTTCAACCACTAGAACATTGGCTTCACAGTTATAAGCCACATAGTGACATGCTTCTGGAGAGTTGGTGGTGTATATTCCAGCAGTAAGGCCTCTAAAGAACAAACAAATGACCGTTTTCTTAATACTAAAAAAGACATTTTAGCATACGTGCACAAATGTGATAATCATTCCACAGCATTCTACTCGCAAACACGAGCACATCACCCCGGTTCTAAAGCAACTGCACTGGCTCCCTGTTCATAAAAGAATCTAGTATAAAATAATACTTCATGGACTTGCTCCGGTCTACCTCTCCCACCTGCTGACCCCCTACAAGTCCCTGCGCACACTCAGGTGATCTGATGCTGGTCTGCTGACCATTCCTAGATTTAGGCTGTCCTCCTTGGGTGGCAGATCATTTAATGTGGCAGCCCCCACTCTGTGGAACTCTCTCCCACTGTCTCTTTGTTCTGTCTCCTCACTCCCTCTCTTCAAATCACTATTAAAAACTCATCTCTTTAATTAACTTTCTATTCTTTACCTCTCCGTACTGTATGTGCTTATTTCACAACTGTAAGCTGTGCTGTAAAACTGTAAAGTGTCCTTGGGTACCTTGAAAGGCGCTATATAAGTTGAATGTATTATTATTATTATTATAGCTATACCAGGTAACACCCTCTGTCACCAATTTTCCACCAACAAAGTGCTGGTGCCAGAGCTGGTTCCCAGAAACGGCTAAACCAGCCCAAACTTCAACTGCTTTAAGCCGATCCATTACGTATTTTGGTGTGGGCGGTTCATCGCCCAGAAACAGAAGCCAGTGAATAGGCACATGTAGAAACATGGAAACAAAGTAACACAGAAACAACTAGGAATGTCTTCTTTTGTTACATGTAACGTCTGCTTCAATATTGTCCAGAACCATCGTCTTGATTGCAGTGCAAAGGGTCGTTAGAGATGACATGCAAGACAACACATACGAGCTTAACAACATTTTAAATAAGCATGGAAATCACTTCAGTGCTGACATTTAATTAGCACATGAGAATATTGAGCTACTGCTACAGGTATTACCTGAACATGGACAGTCAGAAGGACAGAATATATGTGCTGTCTTAATGGAGTATTTTAGTAGGCAAGAACAGTGATGTTTGGCAGTGCCCTTTGTGTCCATTAATAGCATTTTAAATAAAACATTTCTAAATGTTTTTTAATAAAATAAACCATTGTTTGAGGTCAAACCATTGTTTGAGATCATTGTTTGAGGTTTATTCAACAGAATTTAACAACATAAATCTAATAACGTGTATAAATACAGTATTACACATTTCTTCTAGAGAAAAGAGATTTTACAAGTTGCATTAAAGATTTGTATTTTTAATGAATACCATTTTCTGGTGCTGCCCTACATGCACAGCATGTTCAAGATCTGTATGCATATAAGCAAATAGAGAATGTTTGACATTTAATCTGGATCATTGTACTGATAAAGATTCAAAGTCTTGACGTTTTGAGTCACATTTGCTTCAAGTATCCTCAATATTTACTGGCATCCATTCCTCCTTAAGTTATACGTATAAAGTATCTGTTATCAGTCCTACTAGCTGTCATATTAAACTAAAAAAGCAAAACAGATGTGGCCTAATACCTTAGATTATATGGCAGACCTTAAATCAAATGCTTCTTTGGTGATTTTGTATCTGTTCACAGCATCTTTTTAGACCTCTGGTTTATCTAAATATCTTTTGCATACTTTAGATGTTACAGGCAATAATTCCTTTTGATGACTCTAAACTAAAAACAATACATCATTTCCCAAGTGTCAGCATTCTGCAGGTACAGGCTGCCATTTGTAGCTTTATTTTTCTGACTAGCTTGTAGCATACCAGCATACTTGTTCTCACCTGCAAATCACCTGCTGATTGATGAGCATTGTTTGGAAAGAAAATCGTCAATGAAATCAATTCTCAGTCTCAAACTAAAATCTTTAGTCCCCAGCCCTTTATGAAATCCGTTATGCCACGGCTGACTCTACGGGATGCGGAACACATTGCACACTTTCCTTTTAATATTTTAGGTCACCAGATGTAAACAAATTGTGGCTCAACATTTGCAGAAGATGTCATGCTTTAAAACAGACAGAGAAACATATGTGAAGGAATTCAAATGCAGTACCCTGCCATGATGCAACCGATGTTTGCGATGAACCACTCAGGGGAATTGAATCCCAGAATACCAACACCATGAAAGCGTTCCAGCCCCAACTACATATACACACACACACACACACAGAGAATACCTAAATTTCGACTCACAGCAGTGTAAATGTTTTTGTAGTAATTCTACATTCTACTACAAAAGATAATTTGTGTTTGAAATACATAAAGATTACACCTTTGATTTAACGTCAGAAGTTTATTCTAGTTGAAATTCCTTTTTTTATTTATCTGAACTCAATAACTCAAATCATTGAGTTGAACTGCCTCACTTTCATATGGAGGAATTAAACGAATGAAAATAGAATTTAAAAATAGAATAAAAATAGCCTAAAATAGAAGACCCTAGTGAAATCAATCAGTAAAATCAATCTAGTGCAATGCAACTTTACAAACATTAAAGTTTCTAAAGTATAACTCTCTTTAAATCGTTTAATTCTATAAATATGCTTAGGAATGACAAACTGCACCTTTTAGTCTAATGTAAAATGCACATGCACATTACATTGCAACGTAAAACCAGCATGCCAAGCAACCCGCAGCAGCCCAGTACATAAGTAAGCATTTCCAAAAAGGTCTGACGTGAAATGTAATGGACAAACCGGTTTTATTCAATGTATTATGCCTGGAGACCAAAACATTACAAGAAGAAAAACTGGTTCACACACTTTTTGCAAAAAAAATGTACAGGTGCTCAGCAAATGCTTGTATTAAACTAGAATTCTGATAGTCAGTGAGGCTGATATAAATAATTTAGGTCATAATGAATAATTTTTATATAAACACTTTTATATAAACAGTCTAACACAGAAAGTCTTGAATATGCTCCAAATTAATATTAAATATACCCTAAATTCTGAGCTAAAACTAATTTCATACACATACCTTCATAAAGCTCTTGGCTGCAGCTCGGCACTGCTGCTGGTATTGCTTATAGGTCAGTGTAACCCAAACTCCATTCTCCTTTGAGCAGAGGGCTGACTGATCTCCGAAATTGTCCACTGACCATTGGAACATCTGATGAATGGTAAGAGGAGTCTCAGAACCTGGACCAGACTTATTCATCCTTAGCTTCACAGGCTTATCCTTCACAGTACTCCAGTACTGCTCGGCTGGAGCCAAGGGCACTTGACCTGTAATTGGAATCGATTCATCATCCGGTGGATCGGAATAGCAGTCAGGACAACACTTTGGCATTATAAGATCCCAAAAAAATCCACAAAACTAACAGTAGATGAAAGGGTGAGGTATCTGCTGTGTCACGTAATTCTGAAGCAGCTTCACTACGGGGAAGCACAGGCTTAAGTTACAGGACAGATTGGGAATGTATAATAGCACCAATCAGGTTGCAGTTTGTGAGAAGGAAAAAAAAAGTAGGCGTGGCTGTCACCAAGTTACACAAACTGGCTTGGTCCATACACTTAGACAGTAAGCAATGGCAATTCTAAAGTAAACTGGGGCTCTAGGCAAAAAAATTTACAACCGGCATTCACCATTATGTTGATATATTTGTAAATTATTCAAATTATTATTAGTTTCAAAATGTAAAGAACATTGACATTGTCACTAATAATTTACATTATTATTTTTATTTTTTTATAGGAACAATATAAAGAGAATAATTACAATGTAAAAATAATTAAACCTAGCATTGTCTTTGGGCTCTGTAGGGATGCTTCAGAGTTAACAATCAGAAATTTCCACATTAACAATAAATTCATTTAACCTTGGTCAGCCCTCTGGACCCATGACTGATCTGGGGCCCCAAGCTGTTACTTGCCTTTCCCAGTAGCAAGCAATGCCTCTAATAATAAGGATGCTGTATATTCCTGCTTTTCATCATTTATAATAGTGCATAGCAACACATGTGTTCATTCAAATGGCAAAATATTTAACCAAACAAATATCAATTATCATGAATTCCTTATCTATATGTTCCTGTAAGTCTTCGGCAAGCCAGAAAAGATGTTAATATTAACGTTTATAATGACTAAATTCTTACCTTTAATAGCATCACCTGCAGGTCTTTTAAAAGCCTTAACAGATTTGTCTTTGTTTACGCGAATTACATCAGACATCGATTCCATCTGTCCATTCCTCAACTTCTCAGAATCTCCTACTGGATGGTCAATCTCTGAATCTTCTGATAAATTCATTTCTTTCACCTCATTGGCCACTGAGTCCATGATAATCTTTCCAGGTAAAGAAGTTATACGGTTTTTGTTAGGTCGTGTTCTGGAGTCTCTGCTTTTCTCTGAGATCTTTTATACTGCGAGGAACAGAGCAACAGATGAAACATGACTACAAGTGTTCACATGGAGATAAACATATGACACCTAATCCATGTTATTTCCTTAATTGTTACGTACAAATGAGACAAAAACTACAAAACGTAAGTCTACATACCTTACAAAATTACTTGCTGAAAAGACTAAATCAGATGGCTGACGTTCTGAACAAACAAAACTATACGCTGTAAAAGCATCCAGCATCGAAATATATAAAAATCATAAGACTTCAAGTATATAAGATATCAAGCTTAACTTATGTGGTGCGCTTTTTATGAGAGCATTTTATTGCAACACACTGACAGCATGTGTTAAGTAAACCAATGCCGAATCAAGGCAGAGGAGTGATGAAAGCATGGTGCTTGAAGCTGGCATATGCGTTTCACAGTCAACTATCTGCCTTTCACCCATATCTGTTTTCCAGAATAAAATTTCACTTCATGGACAGTGGGATATATTGATAAAACGTACAGTACTTAAAAGCAGTTCACACAGGTGCATGCAGGTTATATACCCTGTACCACTGGTGCCATCTAGAGAGGTTTACAGACTATGCAGGTATAATTGTAGATGTGCAGAAGAATTCATTTTAGATGATAAAAATTGGGACAGAGATCAGTTTAGATAGCAAGGGATATATTGTTGGAGGTAATTTAGGGTTAACTGTACAATTATAATTGCAGTGGTGGGACTGTAACCTACAACCTCCTTACTAGTAGTGTAAGAGGGCAAAAAGACAAAGTTCATCCTTACAACACTGGTGTGGCAATATCGAAGTCGACTCGCCAATGACCTTTTGCACAAACTGCTGCATGCCATGGACCACACCACCGAAGTGAAATAAAAAGGAACAGCATGCTGAAATGGAATACCTATTCCTAAATAGTTCCTGAATCGTTCATTATTGTACTTCTGCTTTTATAAAATATATCTTTATATTCTATAAATACAAACAAATGCTATCACAACATATGCTGTTTGTTTGTTCATTGAATGATTAATGTCATCTTCAGCATCACTGGCCATGTTAATGACAAAGAAAACAAATTTTTCTTATACACAAGTCACATATCTATATACTAGTCATATATCAATACACAAGTCATATATCTATACACAAGTTATATATCTATACAATAGATGTTCTATACAATAGTGTGCTGTACATGTGGATACTTTTCATGTTCATACTTTTCAGTTGGCCAGCATGTTTAAAAATTATTTTTTGTATTGGTCTAAAGTAATATTCTGATTTTCTGAGATACAGAATTTGGGTTTTTAATAAGTAGTTGGTTATAATCATCAAATAAAAAGAAATTTTAAAAGTTTAGTTTTTTGAATGGAATTACTTAAATAAATCAACTTTTTCATGATATTCTAATTTTATGACTATCACCTGTAGTCACATATCGATGCACAGACCAGTGACGATTTAGCCTCTCACATTCACCAAGCATGCATGTCTTTGGACTGTGGGAGGAAACCGGTGTACCCGAAGTAAACCAAAACGAGAGTCGCCCAACCCGGTTTTTGAACCTGGGTCATTCATGCTGTCATGCAACAGAACTATTAACTGCCCCCTGTGCATTATATAAACTAAAAGAACACATCACACTACACAGAAATGTAAAAATCATGATCATGGCACCGAACATGTCATTGAAAATAATGTAAAAGCCAGACACACTCATTGATATCATGTTCCTTGTAGGTAAAGAAATAATAACTTCCTAGTATTACCTAGTATACACTACTATTAAAATTAGACCCATTTTAAACGTTTGAATATATATAGTTCCCTGAATAAACAATTCAAACTATAAACAATTATATGAAAATATACAGAATACTTACATACAGTACGTTTTCTTTAGCAACTCTGACTTTTTTGTGAATTCTTAATAAAATAATACAGAAGACAGCAGGAGGAGGGTAAGGGTCAGAGTGAATTATTATAATCTGCACATTGGCGAATCACAGCTACGAATCCGTCTCTTCTCGAGTCTTTATCCTTCTTCCATGCCTGGGTCACGTGAAGTGGTCGTTTGGCAGGTGTTGGCGGGTGATGTTAGCGCGAGGTTCACATTTTATTTATTACACGTGGTAAATGTCTTTGTGCGTCACAAAAGCGACGCGTGCAAATCAGGTGGTCGGTGTTGGCATACTCGGCTGTAGGATGGATGCGGTTCAAATATCATCGTTCTGTGAGGTAGAGGTTAAAATTGGAGCACCCAGTTTTAACTTTCACTTGTATATGTATTGATGAACTGTGTTTACTGACAATGGTTTTCCGAAGTGTGCCTGGGCCCATGTGGTAATATCCATTACAGAGTGATATCGGTTTTTAATGCTGTGCCGAATCAAAGGTCGAGGGCATTGAATATTGGTTTTCGCCTAGCGCTTACTTGCAGAGATTTCTCCAGATTCGCTGTAACTTTTGAAATTATGGAGTGTAGATAATGAAATGCATAAATTCCTTGTTATTAAATTGCACATTTAATTGCAGGTGTTGTAAATATGATATAATAAAGAAGCTATTATAGGACGGGGTTGCCATCCTGTATATAACATTTAGAAAAAGATCAAAAGATCAATTTAAGACAAAAAAATGAAATTCATACAAAAAATAAAAAAACATTCAATGAGGGGCTCAGGTGAGAAATGTTAGAAGATTAAGCTGGGGATGCTGGTTCAGATCTGCCAGAGCAATTACTGTCCACAGGAAACAGTAGGTGTGAAAAAAAAAAAAAAAAAAACATTAAATACGAGACTACACGCACAAACAGGTAGCCAAACATGCACACACACTACACAAACGCACACATCAACAAACATCCGCACAATCACACAATGAACAGGCACAGAATCTTCCGCCTCAAATTTAAACACAGGCTAATTATAAATGGAAATGGGAATCCGGTGTGCACTATTTACAGTGGCATGTGTCTCTGGAGCAGCCATGACCCTGAGACACACCACCAGGCCAACACAGCAACACAGACACACAGTGACACAAAGATGGACACAAATAGACATACATTCACAGACTAAAATGGTAAATCACAGCCCCAGTTCAACCCCAGGGAAA